>PVKS010006860.1:0-62152 GCA_004027875.1 Aplodontia rufa | reverse complement strand
ACTGCCCATTGGACATTCATAAGATGTTATATGTTTCAGGAAATTTCATTTTATCTTTTTGATATATTGTATTTCAAAGATTAAGGGTTTGAGAGAAGAGAGACTGAAAGTTGCAATTTTTTTTTACTAAGGTTATTAAGTACAAAAGACAGCAAAACATTTATTCATTCAATAAAAGTTTTAAACTAGACTAACCCATTTTACAGTTTATGTTTAGTAAATCGAAGATTATTTTTTGTTACTACTGTTAGAACTTAGTTTGTTCCATCTGCCGACCTTTCCAGGATACTCTGTTACTTGATTTTTTCCATACATTGGATTGTATATTATGGTTTAGTCCTAAGATATTCTCATTGTTAATTTATGGAGTTCTTGTTAATTTATGGAATTCATATATATAATTTAAAAGAATGTGGATAAGTAACTTTTCAAATCTGTATTGTTATGTGGATGAGATTATATTTTTTAAAATTGTGTATAAACAGGTATATTTGAGAGTAACAGTGGTAATAAGAAGTCTGGTATTTGATAAGTTGACTCAGGACATTTATATGTACCTTGCCACTTAGTTCAACCCTTGACGAGGAGACCTTTATTAAAACACGATGATTACTGAATGTGAAATGTAACCAAGATTATTTTTTATTTAAATATGATTTAAATATTCATCAAAGAGAAGTTATGCTTGAGACTGACAGATACTATTAACATCAAAAAATATAATTAACTGCATTGGGTATCATGAAGTAGAGTTAGCCAAATAGCCGAGAGGTCTAATTGCTCTAGAGTTTGAGAAGCAATGGTTTTACTTTGTGCTGTAGCTGTGGAATTAATAGTAATGTGGTTTCCTATGTGGGCCAATTAAAAGCTGCCTGTTAAGGTTCATTGCTCTATAGGAAACCCATTGAATATCACTTAGTAAACAGGATTGACATGTCAGTGTTTACAAGAAGATAAAATAGAATAAAAAACACGGAAATGAGACATCGTATTAGAAGTTCCGTCTTTGAATTATGACCATGTTGTGGATGTTGTGGTGTGCCTCCCAGTGTCCTCTTTCAGGACCTGGCACTCTTTCCCCAACAGCAGGGAAAGCTGTCTCTTTGCTAGGACCACCAGGGCCGGTAGGTTCTTTAAAACCTCCCCAGATGCAGTCCTTGTCAAATACCGGTTCAAGGGCACTGCCTCTTCCTCCTTTTGTTTCATTCAGGACATCTCTAAAGGCCCTCTCAACTCTAGAGCTCCCTCCCAGAGGGATTTTCTGAGGTTTGGTTGCATCTAAACTGGAACTCACCTTCACTCTTCCCAAATCTGCATCTGTAAGTGGCTTTCCTGATAGAGGCACTCCCAAGCAGCCTCTTGAAGATCTCAGTCTCATATCTCATTTCTGTTACCCAACCATAGAAAAATGTTGATATTAAATATAAAAGCAAATTCTGCAGTGATACTGAATGCATACATTTTAGAAATCAATTAACAACTAAAAAATTTTTAAAGCAAAATAAAATAAACCACAAGAAAATTATCCAATTCAGCTCTAAAAATGACTTTTCGAATTCTAAAAATTTATTATGGCCATGTTATCCATTTTCTTTAATAAAAGGAATTTTCTGACCTTTGTGACCAAGATTTTTAGTTAAATAAAAAAAGAGTGCACTATTGATTAAATCCAAAAGATTTTTGCCTTGTCTAAGCTGTAGAGCTTTAAAAGTGGGCAGACATTCTAATGACATTTTTGACATTAATGAGATTGCTGAAATGGAAAAGTTTAAGGGTCAAAGATAAGAGCAGTAGAAAGATCTTCCAGTGTTTCCTTTCTTAATAATAGCATATCAAATATGCTTACTGGCCTTGATCCCTAACGTAAAATATATAACATTATGTGTGAGTGTACTACTTTAGGCATTGTCTCTCCCTTTTTTTTTTTCAAGTAAAAATAACTAAAACTTTTAGGTAGAAAAGATGCAATCTCGGATTTGTTTTGTTAAATTAAGACAACATATTTAGTTGTAACTTTTAAGATGTGAAAATCTTAAAATTGCTTAATAGAATATAATATGATAATGGCTTTAATCTGCAGTGATGAAGATGTTTTTCTACTCTTTCATTATTTGCTATGCTTACCCTCTTTAGACCTGTGGCAGAAGAGTGCATGTTAGCTTTCAGAAGAGCACAGCGTTTGCTGCTTCACAGCACACAGCCGTGTAGTCCCAAGCTGCACATGTTAGTGATATCTAAAGCACTTGAGTCTAACATTTATAGGTCCTGATGAACTGAGCCTTTCAGACAAGTTACCGATATGAAGCTAATTCAGGCTAGCAGTATAATATTGAATGAAAGCCTTTTGCCTTTATTGTAATTTCAGAAAAGTATATAAATAATTTATACAAATTGTGTAAATCAGGCAAGTTTAAATTTGGTTTGTATCATGTAGTTAATGGAATCATACTTGGCTTCTGAAAATCACACTTTTGCCTTTCATTTACTGATTTATGCTACCAAATGATTACTGTGTTTTATGATGTATAAACTAATGTGCCCAACACTCTATAGTTTCTTATGAACAACTACTGAGAATATAGATTTGTAAGAGTGCAGACTAATTTTTTTGGAGCTAATAAATTCTTAGGATTGAGTACAGTATTATGCATGTAAAACAAGTAGCTAACCCCTCAAAGATATTATAATCTGGAGAAGAAAAGAAGACACATACAGAAGTACTGTGATACCAAGTCTCCTTTGAAATTCAATGAACACTCATAAAGGCATAGAGAAGTGGTGCGCAATGGTCTGAGATGGGGGAGCACTCTGTGTTGAGGGTCCAGGGTTGGCTTAGGTTCAGCCCTGAGCTCATCCTTCCATCCTTTCCATGGAGCAATCTTATCAGCTGGCTTCTTTAGGGCACTGTGAATTTTCTTCTTGCATTTAAGCTAAGGAGGAAAGTGTCTTTCAAAGAGTGTGTACTTTATATTTCTCAAAATAATGGAATAGTTCTGCAAAATACATATTTTAAAATTGATTTTTTAATTCTGTAACGTCGGCACAGAAAATGCATTGGGACTTGAAAGCCTTTATATCAGCTCTGAAGCAATAGGGAGTTCATTTGATATAGCAAAGAACAGGAATACACAACTTCTGTGCATTTTTATTAGCTTTTCTCTGCTTAGATTATTTAAATGTGGCATATTTAGAGTATTACTGTTTCTACAATTGTAGATATTTCTACACCTAGAATATAGGAACAGATATTGACTTCTGCATTTTTTTTTTAGTATCAGAATCACACTTGCTTAGGAAATCCTTCCTTCCTTCCTTCCTTCCTTCCTTCCTTCCTTCCTTCCTTCCCTCTTTCCTACCTTCCTCCCTCCCTGCCTCCCTCCCTCCTTCCCATTTGTCATTCCCCTCTTCTTCTATCTATGTATCTATGTATCTCTCTCATTCTAAAGATAATTTCTTGCCTTTGTGACTGAGATACAGCAAAAGGATACTTCCCTTGATCTCTGCTTTTTAAAAAAAGAACTCTTTGGGAAATAGGCTGTAGACTGAGTGCTTATGAGTCTGTTCAGTTATCAGGAACGCCATCAGCAATGCCTTGTTGCTTTCTTATCAGCTACTTCCTGCTGTCAGCTTGGCACTTATTTCAATAGAAAAGGATTTGCATCAAATGTAATGCCTTATTATATACAGCTAACATGGGGTTTTTAATTGTGCAAACACACGAGACTCCTGCAGAGTTGTCAATTTGATAAAAAGGATTAGATTATGAATATTTTGTCATGATTAAAGATTAGTTCTGATTTATCAGAAATAAGCCAGTGAAATTTTTTTTTATGTTTGTCACTCAGGTGAGTCTCCACTAAATTTGAGAGTGTGTGAACCACAAAGTATCCATCTCTTTATAAGTCTTTGGTGGATTTTATTGTTTATATTCAGATTATGAGTATTAAGGATTGTATTTGGCCTTTCACACCTACTCTGCTGCTCAAACCATCTTGGGAGTTTCTGTTTCCAGCTTTTGGCCTTTATTGTTGTTCTTTTCTTGTCTTGAAGAGTATTCAGGTAAACATCTGTACAGAATTTCTGCAGTTTTTTTTTTTTTTTTGGTAAGGAAATAGTGACTGTTATTTATCACAAGACATTTTGAGTTGTTCCTTCTTTTAAAATGTTTAATTAAAATACAGCAGGATAAGAATCCTGATTTAGAAAGTATTTGTTGAATAAATACTTGCTGCAAATCGGAATAGGCATTAGGATGCATTTAAAAGAAGCCAAACGTCTAAGAGGGAGGTAAAAAGTAAAACTGTGGTCCTGGAAGCAAATCAAGGTCACTGTATGAAATCTGATTCCATCCCCTTTGAAGTGTTTGGGAAATAATAACAGTACATATGAATTTATACAGTTTAACCCTAGACATGGGATATAGTTGGTGAGTTTTTTAATAACTGAAAGGCAGAAAGCTAGAAGAGGTGACAAAAAGCAGAATGTGATTAATTGCCAAATTAATTTTGTCAGCCTTTGCTAATGTAGGTAAAAGAGAGAGAAAGATCACTTCAGGTTTGGGTGGCCTGGGGGGAAGTGTACAGTGTTTGGACGGTACAGTTGCTACGAAGTTTCTCCGGTACAGTTGATACCAGGTTTCTCCGTCTGCCTCTCGAAGATGCCATGCGTGTGTTTAAGTATGCGAGGAGCCATGTCTATTCTTGGGCTCCTGCAGGGGGCACCCATGGGAATTGGAAAACAGCAGACTAGGCTAGAAGTGTAGTAACCTAATAGTTTCCTACCTTAGAGACATACGGTCTTTCAAATGATTCTTGGGAAGGAAGAAATAGTTTAAGTGTCTGTAGTAATTCTTTGAGAACTCAGTTGAGAGGTATTCAGCAAGCTTTATTGAGCTCATTAGTGTGCTAGATTTTAGATTACAAAGCTAGCAAAATTACCAAAATGTACATGAAAAGGTTGCACCTGGTTTTCGTGAGAACTAGTACTGAACTGCACATGTGGGTAAATGGTATAGTAGAATTGCTTTTCTGTAGGGTGTGGTTTTGGTAATTCATTCAAATTCTCTGGGCTTTAGTTGTTTATTTATATTCATGAAGGATTATATTAGATATGAGATTTTAAAACCAATTTCCTGGAGAAACCCATAGGCTGAGGGGGTAAGAGAGGTGAAGGGGAAGGGAAAGGGAAAGCAAAGGGCTTGGGGTAGAATTTCAGTCAGCTTTCTTACTTCCAAGTCCAGCCCTGTTTCCATTTCTAATCCAGTGTAGTTAAGGAGGACATTTTTGTCCCTTTTCATTTTTACCATTCCTTTTTTTTTTTTAAAGATGTTGCATTATAATTATACTTAATAGTGAGATTGATTATGCCACATTTGTACATGCACATAACATAATTTGATTATTTCCTAAGTAAAAGTTTTTTGACATCAAAGTTTTGTGGCCAGAATTTGATAGTACTGTAGTTGACGATGGTCTAAAGTTTATGCTCACACATGTTATTAGCATATTCTTGCTGATAAGACCTTTTTAAATTAGGGGAGAAGTATTGCCTAGAACCGAACTTCTTATGAACATTTCTGGGGCAGTGGATATAATTTGATCAGGATGGTAGAATCTCAATAAGTAAGTAATAAGATGTATTATTTCTAGATTGGAAAGAGCAACCTAAGGAGATGTGGGTCATGATTTTTGTAGGGTCTAAAGCTAAAATTAGGAGGAAAAGAATGCTGGCTTTTGGAATAACTGCTTTCAGAATAAATTTTCCCGTGTTTACCTTTGGAAAAACATTAGCTTGACATAATTCCTGTGCCTAGCAACATTAATATTAATATACTTTTTCAACTTTTTACAGAAGATATATTTTTATGCATGTTTTATAAACAATGTCAAATATTTTACCTCCAAAATATCCTAGAAGTTAATTAAGGTGAATAAATTAAGATAGAAGTAATAATTAGAAAAGTGTAGTTGGCTGAAAAGTGACTTTCATGAAGAAATAAAGTACTCAAAAAAAATACAGAATTCACCTGGCCTTCTTGCCTCTTGTTCAACAAGGCCAGCATCTAGTGCCCAGGCTCAGTTGTAGCACTTGGCCTTGCTTGTGAGGCCCTGAGTTGATTTCCAATACTAAAAAACAAAAACAAAGTCAACAAAATAAACAAGCAAACAAAAATCAAGCAGCGATAAAGTCATTTTAATAAAAAGTAACACTGTTTTCCTGAGTGGATTAAGTATGTTGAGTTCTTTTAAGTTTTGCATAGATACAAATTGTTGAGAGGCACATTTCCAAAAGACTGGTGATTTTACTTCTGAAAATTGATTTGTGTAAGAAGTTTGTCAACATTTGTTTGTACTCTAACCACTATGGTCTGTAAAAGTGAAAATTGTTTGTTTTAGCTATCAATTAGACTAGAAATTTGTCTTATTAATACTGACCAAATGACACCTTATCTAACATCTTGGGAGTCAGAAAAAATTCTTTAAGGCAATACCTTCCTATTATCAAAATCATATCCAAACCAAGGGCGTAATCTTTAATGTGAATTTAAAATAGCAGCAACACAAATCTAGTTTACTCAGTTTTGCCCTCTAAAACTCCTTTTAGTTGCAGGTTCTTTTGCATTATTTCAAACTCTAATCCTCTGAGCGGGTAATTAACGGACCAGAAAAGCCATTTGTGGAAAAGAAGAGCCATAAGGGTGAAAATATTTCTTCACTGAATGATCTTTAAGAAGTAAATAATTACAAACAAAAAAGATTCAGGATGACCAATCTAAATCTGAGGATAATTAGAAGGAGTAGTGTATGAAAATCGAACTGCTTGGCAGTTCTCATATCATAACAAAACTAATTAAATATTTAGAAACCAAAATCCCCTCACAATTTGATGAAAAATAACCCACGACAAAAGGGTCCGTAACTTTGCAGATAATTAGCAAGGGTTATAGGAAGGAAAAACATCACAGATTGGCTCCAAGGCTCTGCAAGGTCACATCTTATTACACTGTGTCTTTTATACAGTCTAGTAACAAGTTTCTTGCTAATTTAATCTAACTAGGACATCCCATAGCGATTTCCCATTTCCCTTGTTAAAAATGTGATAGTTTCTGCAAGTGCAAACTATAGTAGGTTAACATTTTTATAAATAATTGCTCTTAAGTGATATAGGCTGTTTTATATGTATATATATATATATGTCATTAAAAGTGGAGGTCTTAGAAATTTGGGCACAGATGCAACATTTAAAAAATATTTTAAAATTTTATAGCTTATTTCCCTACTTAAATTATCTTATTCCTTTCATTAAATAGTTAGACCTGATGACCTTGTGAATGAAACTTAGTCTCAGTGGCATGCTTTGTAAATAAATATTTCTTATTTTGCTAAAAAAGCAAGCACATTTATGTTGAATGTGCATTTCTGCAAACAAGAGATTTTGTGCTGGATTAATAAGGCTGAGTGAGTCACGCCTAATTTGCATTAAACTGACCCCAAGGTCCAGTAAAAACTGTAAGGAATTTCAGAGGTTTCCAAAACATAGAAAGTTGTTTTTAGCACAGCATTCCATTTCAAAATGCTTATTTTATTAATTTTAAAAGGAAAATTCAGAGTTTCCAAGATGCAAATTAACCGTGTTAAAATATCCATGCTTTCTGTTTTTAATTCCTGGGACAATATTTTACTTGAATATAAAATGATTGTTGAAGGTACCACATTTATGTCATTTCTGCTTTCAACATCTGAAAAATTAAATAGCAACTTTCTAGAAATTAACTTGAATAGAGTCTTAATGTTAGGCCTTTATTGACTGGCTGTGGGTTACCTGATCCTTAAATCATCAGGGGAGGGCTATTTCTCTTATATGCAGTATTCTTTTATCAATCAAATAGATTTTGTTTAGATATGAGTAGTACAGAAATACACATTATATTTTAAGGTTATTATTTAAATAATAAGTTTGGGTTTTCTATATATATATATTTTTGCTACATCAGTTTCAAAGATTTAATCACAGTTATAAACCTAAAAAAAAAAAATTCAGGATTATCTAAAACTCCCCCCCCCCACCAGAAATTTAACCCAAGGCCTTGTATATGCTAGACAAGCGCTCTGCCACTGACCTGCATTTTTACCCTATTTTAAAACTTTTGAGAACACCAACATCTAGGAAATTGAATTTAATAGAAATCTATTGCTTATTTTTTCTGATTTTTGTGTCTAAGCATCTACCCATATTTAAGAATATTAACTTCAGATTTTTGTACAGTAATAATTTTATTTCAGTAATGACTTCAGAATGCTTTTAAGTATTATGTAATATATAATATATAATATCTTAATGTGTCTAAGAATTAAAATCTGTATGATAGAACTCATATACTTTTCAAATTATTAAATAAATTATGAGAGCATACTTATGTGACAAATGGGAACATTGCTGTAGAACACCTTTTTTTGCCATATTAATTACATACCATTTAGCTTTCTAATGTTATGTTTACCTAGCAATCAGTTAAGCTCACAAACCATAATTAATAAATATTTAAAGAAAGCAGGACCTACGTTCATTTGCTTTGCAGAAGTTTAGATGATATAAGAGCATTTCATTCTTTAAAAAACGCAAGAAAGGTCTGATTTAACATTCAACAGTTTCTCTTTTGAGTCTGAGAGAATGATTGTAACCTTGTATGTTGAACATAAATTCTCTGTATGCCCTTCAGTTCACTTGATTACTTTGCTTGAGCAAATCTATTTGCATTGGAGCTTGCTTTTTCCTGCTTTAAGGTCATCTGCTGTGTATGTAAAATTTTGTTCTAAATTTGGACTAAATTAAACAAGTGTTCTAGAGACTAGGGCACTAGGTCATTTGAAATTGTTAGTGTATAGCTGAGTGATTGGAAGTTAAAGAATATTTTTCTTCTTCCTCTTAAACAGTTAATCTGTGTCGTAAGTGTTTTTTATTGCCTTTCATGATAGAAAACTACATCCAAATTGACAGAATGCTCTGAGAATCAGGTAGAACTGATTGAAACAAAATTGGATATCTGGTGTTTACTTTCTGTTAACCATGTTTTATTTACAAGCAGAAATAACCACTTTAACTTTAAATTCATCATTTCATTTATTCCGAGACACTTACTGTGCTCGGCATATAATCAATTCCAATAAGAATTTATAAATTGGCAGCTTTTTTTTTTCTTTTTCTTTAGTTCTTCCCCCAGCCGTTTGTGGCAAGGTTTCTAAATTTTCTTAATTTGTGTACTGAACAGAATAAAATATGCTGATCAACATGTAATTTTTTCTTGTGTAATAATAGAGGCTCAGGAGTGAAAGTCATTCCTATTCCCATTAATAAGTCCATGCATTCATATATTAGATAATTCAACTATAGGTATTCTATTTATTTAGAATGTATAATTAATGGGTGCATGTGGTTTAAACTCTTCTAGGATATTCCTGTGAACATTCATACTTGGCCTTTTGGACAGAGGTGACATTGCATGGTATCCTGGCATCTTGAAAGCATTTATTTCATCTTCAAAAAATGGGCAGGAAGAAGTGAGCAGTTTTAAGTAAGATAGAAGATTATTCAGAAAAAAAGACCTATTTTGTGAATATTTTTAATTGAATTTTAATAACAGATGCCAATTAAAGATGGAAATGTTGAGGCAGTCTTCACTGAATATACAGACTCAATAAAGATTTGAATTTTAGAGGATAATTTCAAATTTAAGCAAACTTGAATTTATTTTTTGTCATGATATACTGAGCTTTTCTGTTGAATGCTGGTGTATTTGTTCAAGTTGGTAGATTTTGCATTTTTAATTTTCCTTACAACTGTGGTGAATAATGGCCCCTGGCAGGAGATAATGAAATTTTCTTAATTTATATTTTCAAGTAGAAGCTTCAATTGAAAATGGCATCCTATGGCCTGGAGACATAGCTCTAGTGCAAGTTTCAGGGGAGCTACAATAATAATGCAGTGCCATCGGTGATGGGGAACGATGGGACAGTGAAGAAGTAATTTAAGGAAGAAAAGAAAATGCACCAAAGCTTTATTGTAGCATATCTAATGATCTGCTGAAGATTCCCAATGGTTTTTGGAGCATGACTGGAGAAACTAATGTTATCTTGGCAAAACAGAAGCCCCTGCTTAATCAGCAGAACAAGGCTATTGATTAAAACACCTCTCACAATAGATTATACATGGAATCTCATCTCCATACTTTGCACTTGGTAAAGAGTAATAATGAGCATAAGATAATCAAAAGAAGAGTAAAAGCAATTTGTTGTGCATTGTACAATTCAAGATTAGAGTTGCAGTGGAAACAAATTTGCATGAATGGTTTGGCCTTTCTTTTAAAGATGCACACAGGAGAGAATAGTAGCACAGGAACAACTTTGGAAAAGGAAAAATAGTTTTGCTTCCCAATGGTTTGCAGATTTGTGTCCATTTTGTATGAGGGGCATCATTATTGATGTTTTCCCTGGTGGTGGTAATTCATACTTGTTGAGGTTTGTTTTCCTGGCAGTGTGTGAAGAGTTTGTCTACTTTATTTTGTTTATCCTTAATAATAAAATTCTGTAACAGGTATTACATTGTACAGAAGCGAAAGCTAAGGGTAAAGGTTTAATGCATTGCTTGTGGTCTTGGTTAAGCAAGGAGACATCTTGGAACTTAAATTCTAAATCTTTATGATTTTAAAGCCTTTGCTTTTAAACACCAAAACTTCCCAATTAGCAAATGATTTTTCTTCTTAACGGATTTAAACACTATGCTATATGGTTTTTTATTCTCAGAGTATAATCAGTAATGTGGTCATTGTGCTGCCTCTTGCTTATTTTTAAAAGATTATGTAAAAAGAATATATTAATAGTTTGTTTACATTAATGTTTCATAAGGAATGAACTAATTTATTTCCACAAAATAAAGACCTTTCTTCAAAATACTGCTGTTAATCTGTGCATGACATTTGCTATGTAATTTCTTTTTATTACCATATAAATTAATGATATCCTTTTATAAAGTGAATTCAATAATTGTACTTTTTTCTTAAGAATTTTTAATTTTAAAAGGTACTGTGGATGCCCTAAAAGTTAATATTAAGATTTGAGAACATTTATTCCTTACGGAAGATAAAATATACTATTTATAATACTTTTTCATTTTTGGCATCTGTTAGTTATATTTGTTAGATATACATTTGATATTAAAGTGTTTTCTTTGGGCATTATCACTAATTTAAATATTTACTCTGATTTTTTGCTAATCATGAAAAAGGTAGGAAGTGAATTAAGCAACTAATCTCATATTATTTAGGTGTTTTTCTTTAGCTTTTGGAGATGAACATTTGACCTCATTTTCTTTATCATTTTTTTTTTTTTAAAGAAAGAGAGGACAGAGAAAGAGAATAGCAATCTTTATTTAGTTTTTCTTGTGACTTTCATTCCTCAGATACTTGGTTGTGTACGTGGTGCTGGGGTTTGAACTCGCATCCTCATGCTTGCCAGGCAAGCACCATAACTGCTGAGCCACCAGCCCCAATGGCCTCATTTCTTTTATTCTCATTTCTTTTATTCTTTTTTTAGGGTAGA
The DNA here is from genome assembly GCA_004027875.1 of Aplodontia rufa. Taxonomy (NCBI): domain Eukaryota; kingdom Metazoa; phylum Chordata; class Mammalia; order Rodentia; family Aplodontiidae; genus Aplodontia; species Aplodontia rufa. The sequence goes on along the minus strand of PVKS010006860.1, from coordinate 50,558 downwards.
AAGAATGTAAGAATTAGTTTTGTTTTTTTTTTTTTGAGAGAGAGGGATAATGGAAGAGAGAGAAAGAAAATTGATTTTATTTAGTTTTTCATGTGACTTTCATTGCTCCAACTCTCTGCTGTGTATGTGCTAGGGTTTGAACCTGCGTCCCTGCGCATGTGAGGTAAGCGCCGTAACCACGAAGCCACCACTTCAGCCCCAATGTGTTTTAAAATAATGTCTAAAATTCTGTGTTTTTACCTTATTTAAACCAGTTTAAGACATAAAAAGCAGAATCTTGGATTTTCTTTGTGTTTGGATTTAATGAGTAAGATCTAAGTTTTGGGAATACTAATGTGAGAAGTAATGCTTTTATTCTGATGATGGAACATGAAAATGTTACAAAGCATTTATTATTAGATTTATTTTATTATATATGAGATTTTCATGTTGAATGTCGTACTGTTAATCAGCTTTTCATATACGACCAAAATATCTGATAAGAACAACTTAGAGGAGAAAACGTTTATTTTGGGCTCATGGTTTTAGAGGATGAGTCCATGGCCAGCCAACTATATTGCTCTGGGCCCGAGATAAGGAAGAACATCATGGCAGAAAGGTAAGGATATGGAGTGGGAAAGCTGTTCAACTCATGGTAGACCAGAAGCAGAGAGAGAGAAAGGGAAGGGGCCTCAGGAAAGATGCACCTTCCTCATGTCCCAGTGACCTATCTCCCAGTGACCTATAATTACCATCCAGTCAGTCCATTCAGACAAGGATGGACTGATTAGGTTATAGGTGTCACAATCCAATCATTTTATCTCTAGATGTTCCTGCAGTAATATAGGAGCTTTTGGGGGAATGCCTCATATCCAAATCATAACAGGTATTAAATGTATTATACTTTATAATAGTGAGAAGGAAATCTTTCTGCTTGTTTCAAAGTTTAGACATACAAATTTACAGATTGTCAAATGGTCTGCTTAATGAAATCCACATTTAAGAAAAAAAGGTGGAGGGGGGAGACAAACACAGAACAGCTCTAAACAGTGAAAATAGCAAAGCAGGCTCATCGACAAGTCTCTAAAACTTACAATTTGACACAGAAAAGAAATAATTTGTTTACACAACTCACTCATCTACTTTTTTCTTCAACCTTTGAAGGGCTTTATTCATGATAAAAATAATTATTTTATCAGGTATATGGTCATTTTCTTGACTCTTTGATATTTGGTTTTCTTTTTTCATTGATGATATGTTCTTCTCATCGAGAGGAAATCTTTTAATACAGTACTCAAAAATTTGAGGCCAAAAATAATATATGAGGAGTTGGAGCAGTGACTCAGAGGTTCGAGCATTTGCCAAGCATGCACAAGGACCTGGGTTCAAACCCCAGCACCATATACACAACCAAGTGTCGGAGAAACAGAGGCCAGATTAAACAATAAGTAAAAGTGATTTTCTTCCCCCCTTTCCTCTCTCCCTCTCTCTTAAAAAATAATATATAGGTGATATGTATGATTGGTCATTTTTGGTACTCCAGTCATATCTTTGTTTGTACATGCCCAATTTGAAAACTTTTAGATATGGGGCTAGAAAAATATTTAGAATGATCAAATGCGTAGAATTTGGCACTTAGCAAATGCTTCTAGATTTATTTCCTATGTAGTATTAAATTATGAATTATACCCCTAATATTTTATTAGGTATTTCAAGGCCTGCCATTAAGCCTCAGATTTCTCTCTAAAACAATTAATTTTATTACCTCAGATTTGAAACACTCTATTCAAATTTATTTAAATACACAATTTAAATGGATCATTTTATTTTTAATGATAAAGTTTATTTTTGTTGAACATTTTATTTCCACATAATATTAGGGATTTTCATTAGTTAGCACATTTTTAGGAAATTATTATACTTTTCATCTAATCTGTTAAAAATGAGATACTATGTGATATGTGCGTGTACTTACATATAGTACTTATTCTGACTTTCAATTTTAGGAATCGATAAATAATCATATGGTCGCTTAAAGTCATAACAACCAAAATCCTGAATTGCTACACTTAAAATTTGGAAGGCAGACACATTGTAAACTGTATCACCACGTACTTGCATCAGTTGAACTCGTCTCTTATTTTCTGTTTAGTGGGTATTTTATTTAGTTTTATAGAGCAAAACGATATGTAACCATATGAATTTATTTTTTAATAAGGTGTATAAACTTACCTCCTACTGTGTTTTATCCTAATGGTTCCCAAAAATATGACAAGCATCAGAATCACCTTCTGAGTCTTAAAATGGCAATGATTGGGTTTCTACTCCCAGATTTCTACTTCTGAAATCTGCTATTTTGGGATGGGGCCTGATAATTTGTATTTCTAATAAGCTCCCAAATTAGTTCTGCTGCGGTTTGGGGACCAGTAGTTTGCAAACTGCTTCTTTAACTATCCTAACTCACCTGTGCCCTTTACAAATACAAAATAACAAAAGAGCAGGTATTTGACATTTGAAGTGTTTAAATATGTCTAGTATCCACTTTTTTATGATGAACAGTAATTGCATTTCTTTGAATTGTGATCAAAGGTTTATCAGTTTTAAGCTTTGTTATTTCTCTTCTGCCTTGTACTCATTTATATTCAATTTCCATGCTTAACAGCTAAGAAAATATAGGTTAACAATGTAGTAACAAATCCAAATGCTAATACGAACAATATTGATATTTTAATTGTTAATACAATGATAACTTTATTGATAAAATCTTTTTATGTAGGGAGAAATTCCCTCCGGAATTGTGCCTGGTACTGAGAATACTAACTTCTGAATGCTTTTCGTCTTTTGGCTTAGGTGTGCCTTTTTATTTTATTTAAAATGGAATGAAAACTTAAAACTGAGCCCTTGATGGAAATTTACTTTATTTTTGTGGCTAAATAATTTCCTTCTTTTTCTCCATCTTTTAAAATGATCATAATTTATAGTCTTACAACCTTTCTCATAGTATATTAGTCAAGGAACTTTTAGGTTTTTCTTAGTATTAATAGCTCCCATGTTGGGTATGTCCTTCTTCTTCATGTCTCCAAAATTACTCTGGACACTTTCGACCACTTCTTCATTCACAAAGTAGTATGTGGTCTATAATTTTATTTTCACAATTTTGTGCTCTAAAAATGTAGATTCATTTTCCTGAATAAAGGTTTTGGTAAGCATAGCTCTTGTTTTCTTACACCATTTACAGTTGAATTCCTGTTTCTTATTTACCTTTGGTTTTGTCCTAAAATTCCAATTTTTCCCAAGATTAGATTCTCACACTTCATATGATCTATATTGTAAACTTTCAAAGTGTAAAAGGAATTATTTGATATCATGGAAGACTGTGAATTCTAGAAATCTATATGAGTTTATTGGGAGGAACTGCATGGTCTTCTTCCCTTCAGTATTATTTAGGATTACAGACACAGAATTAACATTACCAGCTGCATTAAAGTGAATGCTTTCCACAATGTGATTGAAGAAATAAAAATTACGTGCTTTGTATAACCTATCATCATGTCTTTTGACACTAATTTGAACTTCAAATTGTGGTGAGATAATTAATGCAAAATTGTTCAGAAAAGATGAAATGTAAGCAGTTATTTTTCACTTTATGGTATTAGTACTCTTTCTAACAAAATTGAATGGGAAGCTGGAATGTCCTTGTCTTATTTACTTCTTGCAAAATATAACCCGACATAGAGAAGTAGAAATTAAAAGATTTCTAATCCCACATTAAAGTCATATTTATATCTAATTGCTTCTAGTTGGGAAAATTTGGTATTTTTGTATGTATTTTTTATTTCTTGGAAAGCAATAGATTCTCAAAATCTTTTGAGGTACTTATGCTTCTTCTTGGCCCTCTTCAACCTTAAATACAAGCCCTCAAGCCCTTTTCTTTCTTACTTTTCATACTTTGATGATTTGAGAGGGAAGGGTAATAAAGTACATAACTAGTGGAATTGTTACTCTAAGGAATTTTTACAATGAGTATATTTTAAAACAATTGGAAGGGGCAGAATTTGGTTGAGTGGTTATGGAATGTATACTGAGGGAGTATATGAAAGGCATGTCTAACAAACAAGTATATATTCATATCTGGGAGATGTGAGCATTAGATAACGTGGGGATCCCTGTAGGTATGAATAAATACAAGAAAAGAAATAAAGGGACTTTTGTTTTTGATGGTGATGAGGTTAGTGATTGAAGATTCCTGGGAGATCAAGCAACTTTAAAAAAGTGGTGAGATTTCTTATTGCTGCAAAATTTAAGAAGAAAAATGTAACAACAGAATTATGTTTCTATACTAGTTAAAATATTAGGTATTAATGTTGGAGAAATTGTAAATCCACATGCTCTCTTTAAAACTTCAGATATAGAATATTTTCTTTGATTCATGCTATAATAATTCATTTATACTAAGTGGTGAACCACTGGCAAAAGTCTTCGAATGAGTGAATCGATTTGAGAGAAATACACAATAATGAGAAGAAAACATGTAGTTCAAGAGTATGTGACTCTATATCATTTATATTGTCCATGTCCTTAAAAATTACTATATAGTATATATATGCATCATGTTGTTATAGAATAATCATGATAAGAGTTAATCACCATTTTAATATTTGTACAAGCAATGTTCATTATAGTTTATTCAATGCTTATGATTCATTTGAAGTTTGCTATAGTATATTTTAAATTACAAACTTTACCTATCTATTCTTATAGAAGTTTTCACATTTTGTCTCTCTTCAGAAGAGAAGCCACTTGGTTCTACGTTGAGATGGCACCAAGGTGCCTGAGTTAACATACCTACCCTCTTTAACAGGGTTCTGCTTAGTTGTGCTCGAAACAGAGCAACCCTTTCAGAATTCTTTGTAGTGTTATTTTGCAGTTTGGTTATTTTGTGCACCACAGAATATGTGGTATTCAAATTGTTAAATAAAATTTGTTACAATATTCTTGTTCTGCTTGCTTTGCCATATGTGTGTGTGTGTGTGTGTGTGTGAAGAAAACACAATAGAACTCCTGCAAATACTTCATTCCATTGGGTTGTAATCAAATTAAATTGTAAAAGAAATAGTTCTTGCCTTTACCAAGCTTATAATAAGAACGTCTGGATAAATTTATTGAACTTGAATATCTTGGCTAGAATTCTGACTCAATTCTAAGACGTTTAATGATTTAATGACAACCCCCCAAAAAAGATTCTGTAAGAATATCTTGGCTAGAATTCTGACTCAATTCTAAGACGTTTAATGATTTAATGACAACCCCCCAAAAAAGATTCTGTAAAATTATATATTAGAAATTTCATGCATCATGCTAATGACATTCTTTTTAATGTTAAAGTTAAAAGAACCAAGGTCCAAGTCCTATCATTGATAATGTGAGCACATTGATCTGTGAAGGTAACAATGATGTTTAGATATTTACCATGTGCACAGGACTGTGCTAAATGCTTTAAAAGGATTCTGTCATTTATGCAGAGCATCATATGGAAGGTGAGCTCACCCAGCTTGGTATTCAAGAGTGTAGATGGTGCCTATGATAGAAATTTGAGCACAAAACTGAATTTAGAGAATAAACTTAAAAATGTGTCTTAATGTTTTTGGAGTTGTTAAAGCTTCATTTTTAGTTATTCAATTTATGACTCCTTGTTTCTGTTCATAGAACCCCCCCTGCTTTTTTTTTTTTTGCAATTTTAATCATTAAGTATAACAGCAGGTATCCTGGTAAGTTCTTTACCCCCCCCTGGTATATGTTGAATATATCAGAGTTTCAAATTAAAAATGTATAATAGCATAATAATAGAGAGCTATTAGCTATTTTTACTTGTAGTTATTTAGTGTAACTTGGGCTGGAGCAGTGGCTCTGTGGTTATAGCACTTGCCCTGCATGCACAAGTATGCAGGTTCAAACCCCAGCACCCACATACACAACTAAGTGTCAAAGCAACTAAAGCCATGTGAAAAACTCAATAAAAATTGATTCTCTCTCCTTTTCTTTGTCTTTCTCTCTTAAAAAAATATAAAAAATTAGTGTAAAATGATAGATCATAAAGTTAAGGAAATAAAACTTTTATAATTAATAATATAGAGCAATCTAATATCACTTGAATTTTTGTTGTATGCTTCCAGTTCCTTTAAGAAAATATGAATGGATTGTACATTAGTGTTTCTTAAGTAAAAGTGATCAAATAAATATGTCACACAAGTTTGATTCATTCTGTTTTCCAGGTGCAACAATCGAACACAATGTATAGTAGTTACAGGGTCAGATGTATTTCCTGATCCATGTCCTGGGACATACAAATATCTTGAAGTCCAATATGAATGTGTTCCTTACAGTAAGTATGAAGTTCATATTTTACACTTTCCTCGGCATTCCTCGTTGATGCTGAAAGACTACACATGTGAAAGAAGCATATGTTTATGGCCTACAAAACCATTATGCATGCAGAGCACTAACAGACTTGGGACTCCAATTAGCTTCATGAAGTGTGGAAGGAAGCCATAGTGTGATGCTGGCCAAGTGTCTGTCTGTGTTCTTAAGTGTTTGGCTTTTAAGGCTAGTGTTTTTCCAGAAAACAAACTTGAATTAGCTATTCAATAGGGCAGATAGAAATCTGTACTTTTGCCCAATACCAGTTGCTGACAAATTGGTTTGGCTCACAATTTTCTAAAGGAGGAATTGACTTCAGTTTTGATCGTGAGCTACTTGAATGGCTACCTGCTGTCCTGGTAACTTAGTGCCTGGTAAAATCTACCATTGCAGAAACTGAGGCAAGTGTTGCCCTTTCTGATTCATGTCCTCGAAGGAAGCATTTCTTTATCAGGTTCAGTAATGAAATATTAACGTTAAAAAACAAATCAAACAAATCTTGCACATATTTCTACTTTTAATTTTGTAGAATCATATTTAAGATACTACAGAGAGATATTTAAAATTCAATTGAAATTCTTTTGGAAGGATTTGGCTTATTCATGCACTATTGATTTCCTTCCAAATATTCTACTTTCAATAGAAAAAAAAATAATAAAACTTAACATTTTAGACAATTTAAATTTTTTAATATATTGCCTGATTTTTCATAAGCTAGTTTGATAGAGTTATCTTCTTTGCCTTTTCAATTGGCAAGGGTGGATGTGGGAAAGGTCATGTCTTATTAGTTCACAGGCATTTGAATTAAAAGTGTGATAGGAGCACTTTTACCAAGTTGAGTCAGTTTTTATGTATTTTCTCCCTAATTAAAAAAAAAAAGCAATTGGAGCCAGGCATGGTGACTTGCCTATATAATTCTTGCTACTGGGGAGGCTGAAGCAGGAGGCTCACTTGAGGCCATGTGTTTGAGGCTATGCTGAGTAACATAGCAAGACCCTGTCTCAAAAACAACCCAAAGATGAAATTCTGATAGGTATGCTATGTCTGATGTGTAGGTAATACATTCTTATACATGCTGTGAAGGCACTCTCTGTCCTCTCTGCTACAGTTTTGATAAATTGGCTTTTTGTGATATCATTTAAAGGCCAAACACAGGTGATCTTTTCTTTTCATCCCTGCTCTGTGTTCCTGTGTTACTGTGAAATGGATGCTTTTTATGTTTTCAGTATTTTCTATACCATTTGTAGGATTGGAAGCCTACTGAGTGCACTGATCTTTATATCGTTTCTCCATTGTGTAGAGTTGGTGGCTGACATAATCATTCTCCTGTGCCACTAGAGGAACATTGTATTCTTTTAAGCTAACCACAATTTTGTTCCATAAAGTCCCTTTCACTTGAATTCAGCATGGTTTCTGTCCTCAAATTAGAGAAGGAATACAGCATCCATTCTCAAACAGTGGAATCAGTCAGAGCTGCCAAGAATTGTGTCTTTCTGGAACCAGTTCCTCTTCTCTAGTCTATAGACCAAGAATAGTGTTAAGCAAATATTATTTTCAGAGTCTTAAGTAATTTCTTGCACTGTTTAAGAAAGGAAAATGTGGATATCTTCTGGAACATCTAACTTTCAAAATTTTACTTTTTCAGTTCTCCAGAAGTATTGTACATTGTGCACTAAACTTGCAAATAGCTATATTCAGAGAAGTATTTGTTCTTTTTAGTTTTTGTCCTTTAAAATAAAAAATAAACACAGTAAATAATTTGCTGTTACCTTTCTAGATGTTTGCACGAGGCAGAAATAAGTCTATGGCTTTTTAATTTTAAAGCACTCCTTGCTAAACAATAGAAGTAATTATAATTCCTATATACCGAGTGACACACTATAAATTACATGATTTCAACTAATATTAAAATTTACTGCAAGAGCTCCTTTCAGATTATTCTAATCTTATGTAGGACTGTGTATTTCCTTATCTCTTTCCTGTTTCCTCTCTCTCTCTCTCTCTCTTGCTCTCTTTTTTTTTTTTTTTTTTTTGGGTACTTCTCTGTTATAGCCATTCCTCCTCACACTTGCTTTTATTTTAAGCCTCTAGCTTTCACTTTTCCATTGCTTTAATAGTCTGTTTGTATTTTGTAGCATTTCATACCCATTTCACACTTGGTTGATGAAAATTGTCACCATCAGATCATATTTATGATCTCTTTCTTACCACTTGGCCTTATGCTAGTTTCTGCCACAACATATCCTCCAGGAACTTGTATTCCCAAACTTTCATTCTAGTGTAGATCAATTTCAGAAATTTTCCTTGACTTCTGAAAAGTTTATAATAAATTTGCTCAACAGACAACATTGAAAAAGTTCTGTTGTTTGGTTTGTTTTAATTTGTTTGTAAACAGGCATATGCATAATATGTGACTTTGGGTCTTCCCCAGATAACAACTGCATCAAAAATGCACATACACAGTGCATTCTTTATTATTGACAGAATGTTGGGAATTCCATAATGTGTGTATTTGTAAGAAGTCATAGGTTCTTGGAGGATAAAGGAGAGTAATCACCTTGGAATTTTGTATCCCATAGGTAGTATTTGCTTTACAGTTTTGTATCCTCTTTTTTCAAATTACCATTATAAATCAGAATGATGCCATAAAATTTGGTACAAGTTATATTTGATGAGAATAACAATAGCCTTTGCTATTGAGTAATCATTATTAATGAATACACATGAGATTATTCAAAATGAAATAGTGTGTCACTTCAGATACAAAGTATGTAGGCTTCAGGTAGTTTGGGGAAATTCTTGTCTTGTGTATCCTTTGTAGTCCTCCACTGATGTTGGTGGATCATGTACCTGTGTGTTTGGTCTATAGAAAAGTCAATGTATCCTTATGAATTAATTAATAGAGTCTCTTTAGACAAGTTATAGTATATATGGCATGTGATAAAGAATGCTGATTTCATTAATTTTATTATATAAAATTATACTTGTGGCTGATAGACTTGGCTGATTTGACATATCTATCCTTTGGGTTTTCATAAAAATCATTATGTAGGAATTTTTTTTAATTTTAAAGATCTGTATCTTACATGAATCACTAATCATCTCAAGTTTTTTTTTAATTTTTGCATTTAGATGTCAATTCCCAATTTTCATCAGAACTGTAAATTGCAGACAATTCATATCCATTTTCTTTTTCTTTAGTATAAATATTAGTTAAATCACAAATAAATTATGATATTTTTATGGGATATTTTACTCAGTAAGTACACTGTCACTTTAATGTATCGAATGAATAAAATCCAGTCATTATTCAATGAATGGAAAGTTTAGAATATGCTTTTTTTTGAGAGAGGAAGAGAAAAAAATCAATTTTATTTTTTCAACTGGCCTTTGTTTCTCTAACACTTAGTCATGTATATGGTTCTGGAATTCGAACCTGGGTCCTTGCACATGTCTGGCAAGCTCTCCACCTGCTGAGCCACTGCTCTAGCTGCTAAATATACTTTCTATGTCCCTTATTGGACTTGTTTTAATGTTCTGTTTTAAATAAGTGAACATTTTGACATATATTTTTCCCATCTTTATATTTAGTTTTTTTTTTAAGTGAACATCCTTTCCTTAGGAATAAAAATACAACTGTATATAAATATACTCTGAGCATTCACAACACTGATGATTTCTGTTATCATTTTTCCACCATACACTTCTTTTAATAATTCTAAGCAGGTATAATATTCCTCTTCACTAAAAAGTAATTTTAGGACAAGTAGTTTATAAATATATATTGTTTCCAAGACAGCAACATTGAATCTCTCCTGTGTACCAGATGTAGACAGAATTGTACATTATGGAACAAGTATGTTTCCTGAAAGTGGTTAAATAGAACAAATTGATTAGAGGAGGTTGTGACTTAACCCAGAAGGTTATGTGCTATTTCCGTGGCACAGATGTTTATGTGATGTGTTTCTCCCAAAACTATTTCAAAAGGACAATATTTGATTTTGACAAATAATTGTAATTCTAAAAAATTAATCAAGCTAAGAACTTAATGAAAGGTGCTAGTACACTTTTGGTTTGAGTGATCAGTTTGGAGATGTAGTATTAGTACACCCTAATGCGTTTTAGCAAGGGAAAAGGGAGAAACAGACATCAGTCTAGTCATTATGAAGTTCAGGCAACATACTTCAAAGTATTGAAAATAATACTTTATGGTTTCTAATTATCAAAGTACTGTTTACCAACAAGGATCTTACATAGTACCCTTCCTCAGCATATAATCCATTTCTTAAGCTTATAGGAGTTTTGTTTCTTTATTCGTTTTTTTAACTTCATATAACTCTACTAATCAGGTTTGTTTTATGAAAGCATTTACCTTTTATGGGGTCTGTGGAGTTGAGGTATTTGCTTTGAATGCTTGGTATGATTGTCGTTGCATGCTGGCTTGCTTTCTGTGTAAATTAATGATAGTGGAAAATGTCATAAAAAGCTAACCATAATTCTTTCTTCCTTTTTCTCCTTGCCTACTGTGCTTGCTTTCCCCTTGTATGTATTTTGCTTACTTTTTTTATAGACTTAATAGTACAAGTTGATATATATGATATAGAAAATTAAATAAGAATTTTATGATATAAAGTCTATTTAAACCCAAATACATAGATTTACTAATTCTTAATGGGTAAGAAAGGCATTCTCTTACTCCACCCTTCAAAATCCCTATTGGGGCCGAGGGGAGATTGATATATTCCTGAAAAGGAGGCATTTTCCTTACAGCTAAGATGGATTTTCTAAAAGTAGAAAAATAACAGAAAAACAGTTGAAATGTGCACTGAGGTATATAATTAATGTATTTCTTCTTATATAAATATCTTTGAATAAAATGTCACTGTGTGTTAAATTTGACCTAAACTCCAAAACCAAATTGTCACTTTTATAAATGTATTTTCCTGTTGTTATACTTATGCAGTTTTAGTCATTTTAATAATTGACTTCACATGAGATAAATGGGGATGGTATATCTGTGCATGCATTTATGTGTGTAGCATATATGTAAAGAAAAACTTAATAAGACTGTGAGTGATTTTGGAGAGGCAAGAGTATGTACAGCTTGCATTAGTGAAGAGTTTCATTATTTATTCAGGTACACTAAGTGAAGCAACATGCCAGCATATTTATATTGCCTCCTTAATCTACTAAAATAATTGATCCATGTTCTTTTATGTAACTTTAGAATCTTTCTCCTGCTAGGTTTTCCTGTGTGTGTGTTTCTCTTTATCCAAGTAGTACAACAACTTATTCTTCCTATATTTAGCATCTGTTACGAATTCAGTCTTAGACTAATAGTCAATTTATTTTAATCTTTTTTCTTTTTTCCTTGCACCTTTTTTATTTTTCTTCCGATGCTTAAAATAGAAGTGGAGCAAAAAGGTAAATAACGTACACAGTCTGAACCCCAGCTCCCTGTTATGTGCCTTATGGATGTTAACTCCTCCCTCCCTGTCCCCCACAACCTTCCTACATTAAAATAATCAGCAGGATCTCATAAATGCACCTCATAAAGACGTCGACTGTTTACAATGAAATTATGTGACTGCTAAATCTGGTGATGGGGTAAAAGTTCTGAAGTCGGCGAGGGGCAGCTGCCCGTTCTCTGTTTCTTCTTGTCTCTTTTCCCGACACCCTTGGATATTTTCTTGTTACTGAAGTGTCATCTTGCCTGGCTTCCAGAACCCTCTCATAGCATGCCATGGTTACAGGGTCTCCTGGTCGTTCCATCACTGCTTTCCTTGTATTTTCTTTTCTCTGCTGCTAATTGCATTTTCCTAATATTTATGTTCCTTAAATCAGAGCACCTTGAACTTTGGTAAATAAGTCTTCACAGTGGGTTTTCTGTTTTATTTGCCTTATTCTGTGGTTTTACTTTTGGGGGGCTTATAGGTGGGCCAGGGGTTGGAGAGTCTAATGTTTGGAACAAAATACACCAGCTCAAAGTTTTCGAGTATATATTGCTAAATTATAAGGCAAAAACAGATCAAATCTTAAATTCTCAGCTCAATTTTGAATGATCTTATACATAGGTAAGGGTAAACAAACCCCAACCACTTTGTATGATGGCATTTGATTATGGTAACCTCAGAAAACAATGAAGTACTAATTTTGGTAAAATTAAATGCTAATAAAATAAATTTTCTTTTTTTGATTTGTGATTAATAAAACATGTGATTGCCTGTGTAATTTTTTTTTTTTTTTAACTTCGCTTAATTTTTGTCTTTTCTCTGTGACTGTTAGTTTTTGTGTGCCCTGGGACCTTGAAAGCGATTGTGGACTCGCCCTGTATATATGAAGCTGAACAAAAGGCAGGTGCTTGGTGCAAGGACCCTCTTCAGGCTGCAGATAAAATTTATTTCATGCCCTGGACCCCCTACCGCACTGATACTTTAATAGAATATGCATCTTTAGAAGATTTCCAAAACAGTCGCCAAACAACAACGTACAAACTTCCAAATCGAGTAGATGGTACTGGATTTGTGGTATATGATGGTGCTGTCTTCTTTAACAAAGAAAGAACAAGGAATATTGTGAAATTTGACCTGAGGACTAGAATCAAGAGTGGTGAGGCCATAATTAACTATGCCAACTACCATGATACTTCCCCATACAGATGGGGGGGGAAGACGGATATCGACCTAGCCGTTGATGAGAACGGTTTATGGGTCATTTATGCCACTGAGCAGAACAATGGAATGATAGTTATTAGCCAGCTGAATCCTTACACTCTTCGATTTGAAGCAACATGGGAGACTGTGTATGACAAACGGGCTGCATCGAATGCTTTCATGATATGTGGAGTCCTTTATGTGGTCAGGTCAGTCTATCAAGACAATGAAAGTGAAACAGGCAAGAATGCAATCGATTATATCTACAACACTCGGTTAAACCGTGGAGAATACGTAGATGTCCCCTTCCCCAACCAGTACCAGTATATTGCTGCAGTGGATTACAATCCAAGAGATAACCAACTCTACGTGTGGAATAATAACTTTATTTTACGGTACTCTCTGGAATTCGGTCCACCTGATCCTGCCCAAGGTAAGAATGTGTGCTTGTGAACGCTTATGTGATGTGTGAACAGCTTACTGGTACAGGACTCAAGCTTGTGAACGCTTATGTGATGTGTGAACAGCTTACTGGTACAGGACTCATTAATTATGCCCCTATCTATTTATGTAGATGATACATTAGCCTAATTTTGCTCAGCTCTTTTTCTTACTTTCTTCATTTAAATGTTGGCTTTATGAAATTGTAGCATCATTAGTCCATTTAGTTTTTCATTGCTAAAAATACCGTGCCAGCTACAAACCTGTTAGCTTTTTCCCCCTACCTGGCTTCTGAATTGATGATACTCTGTGTGCAGACCTTTTAACTTCTTGGCGCCAGTGGTTAAAGGAAATGTGTGTTAGGAAGTCCCAAGGGAGCAACTAAGTTTGATGTCCAGAGTCAGGTGTAAGTGTTCTGAATTTTTGGAGTCTATTTTGTGGATGGGAGAGGGAGTCTTCAAACATCTTTCTAGTTCATCATATAAAATTACACCTTTTTATTTCCCAATACTTTACTGACACTTTTAAATCAATATTTTTGTGACTCTGTCACACACAGACTAAGCATTAAGTGATCCCAAGTGACAATTTATGATGATAGATCTGTTAGCATTTTTTGATTTCTGTTCTCGTAAGGTGTCTTTATGGAGAATCATTACTTTACAAAATAATGCTAAGTTTTTAGAAATATTTTGGTTGATCAAGTGAGTTCATTTCTATAAGAAACAATTTTTGAGCGTAAAATAAATGAATATTTTATTAAAGCAAGATTACCTTATAGTCATGGTAAAAGAGTAACCTAATAATGTATTATTATGAAGCTTGCATTAATTATAAGTTTTTTCTACTTGAGCGTTGATATTTGTGGGTTTAGGATGTGAATTAATATTTCAACTTACTGACGTAATTTGAATTTGAATTTTCAAATTAAGTTCAAATTTTTGGAACTGGAAAGTTTTTTTTTTTAGAATTATTAATCCAGTGTTTTCAAAAAAGTGGAATAGATTTCTATTTTTGGTTAATGCAATATACATAAACATATTCATCTACAAACTTATGTATACACATTTTAAGGTATGTTATTAATAAGTTCTAAATAGTTTTATTGCCATGATCTCAAAATAAAGTCATAGCCTTTTGTAATTGAATTTCTAATTTTAGAATGTATTAAACACTAAGACATGGATTTTGTTTGTAAAAAAGAATAATGATGATGTATTCCACTTTTTCTCTTAAAATCATCTATATCTGGAGTTTTTTCACTGGAGACTGTGATATTGATGTCCAATTGTTACATTTTTAACATTTTAATCCTGTTGTATAGCATGGAATGTTTATTGATAATATATTAGAGTCGTTTATTTTAAAATTTATACATATCTGTTTAGTCTTGAGGACAGCAATTTGGGATGTTTCATGTATCTCAGTCGTGTCTCCTCCCCTTCCTGCCCCCCCTCCCACAAAAAGCTCCTACTGTGCTTCTCATGTATCCCATAGAATTCTCAAAAGGCAGACTTCAGAAAGTGATAGATTTCAGGCATTGGCTAAAACTGTATTGATCCTTGTGTTAACCTTTTTGTGATCCCCATTACTCTGACAGTTGTTACATTTTTCCTTGGCGCCAGTAAATCTTTTTCCCCTTGTTAGAAAAAAAGAAAAGAAAATGCTTTAACAACTACAAATTAACAGTCATATGCCATCTGAAGGATTATGAATAAAGTCTAATATAGATTGAATTCAACAGTAAGTTGTTACCAGTGGCTGGATCAGTGGTTACAGTGAATAAAGTCTAATATAGATTGAATTCAACAGTAAGTTGTTACCAGTGGCTGGATCAGTGGTTACAGCGCATGCTAGGCAGGTGCAAGGACCCGAGTTCGAACTCCAGCACCACGTACACAACTAAGTGTCAGAGGTACAAAGGCTACATGAAAAAATAAATAAAAATGGGGGCTGGAGTGGTGGCTCAGCGGATTCGGTGCTTGCCTGGCAAGCACGAGGACCTGGGTTCAAACCCCAGCACCACATACACAATTAAGTGTTGGAGCAACAAAGGCCATGTGAAAAACTAAATAAGGTTGTTTCTCTCTTTCTCTGTCTCTCTCACTGTCCCTTTCTCTTTAAAAATAAATAAATAAGTAAATAAATAATAAAAATTGATTCTGTCTTTCTCTCTCTCTCACTGTCCCTCTCTCTTTAAAAAAAAGGTCATTACTGTACACTTGTCACAGGTTCTTCATCAGACATAAGGATGAGTAATAGTGTCATTCTCCACAGGTGGCATCTATTCTACTAAATATTTTGCTGCATTTCAGATGAAAACATGATAATTTAGATGCTTTTTTGGGGGAAAAAAGCTGTGAAAATGAGAAGCATAGACATGTGTAGCAAGTGTGTATTCCTACAACATTGCTTTGCCATCCAAAATAGCCATTGTTACGTATTTCGAGAATGTAAAATTTCATATTGACCCCTTATTAAACCCTAAGTAGTAAAAAATTTTATCTCACCTAATTTTTTTCTACTGATATTTGACCCATATTCTTATTTTCTCCCTGCTTATAATTTGTCTTTATAGACTGTTAGAGATTGTTGTCTTTCTGTATTCCTAGATGTGTGCTATCTTATCTATATGCCTTTAGGTGGGACTTTGCAGACTTGTTCTTGTCTGTAGATTTAGGTCAAACCAATAAGCCACCGTTAGCTTTCCAGAAGCAAGATTCAAGAAACTCAAAAGACAGAGCAATTGGAGAAATTAGACCTTTGTCATCAGTAAAGCAATAATGTGGGTAAAATTCACACCTAAAAGTCTTATGGAGTGGATGTGCTACCACGTATTTGATGAAGATGAAAATTCTGCTATCGAGTTATCTATTTCTTTCATTCTTCATTGTGTTTTCTCTGCTTTTTTGTTATGTATCAGTGTCAATGCTGTTCACCTTTTAAAATCTAAACACTTTTTTCCTAATAGAACAAGCATATTATATCAGTGCCCTGATTTTTTTTTAATTTTAATTTTTAGCTTTATGTTGTCTCTTCATAGTTCGTTTGCTCCATTCCCCTAAACTAAGTCTGAATTTCTCTTTTCCTTTCTTCCTTTCTAGAGCAGAATTAGGAAAAACCCTGTCTAGTCCTACTTTTAACTCTTTGCCATTTTTAAAAATCTGGATTGCTTTATATTTACTTTGTCTTCCTACAAATTGGATATCCTCAATATTATCAGCAAAACATTGTATCTTTTCATGGGTTTTGGCAGTTATTGAACATTTTTCTTAGATTGATTGTGAAGTAAGGTGCTCCCATAATGTAAGGGAGAATTTTTAGCGAGGGAATCAGTATTATTAATTCTTAGGAAGTCTTCTGCATAGGTTGTTTATTTCCTGAATCTCTCCACTGATAATGAATGCTCTGTAAGAGATGATCAGTGTTTTTAGATATTGAACGTGGATAAATTTAATGAACGCTCATTTTTGCCTAACCAGGCTACAGACTCACCCTAGCAGAGTTAATTCAGTGAGTGAGCAATGGGTCAGTTGTAGGATCTTGGTAAAGATAATATCACCTCAGCATAAATGGGTATTTGCTCAAACTCTTTCATACAAGAGGAACCTGTTAATGAATAACAAGCTTGTGGTAAACACTACTGTAGTAAATCAAACCATTCTGTGTGTTCGTTGAAATCTTCGTGGGCACCTAATAAATGTGTTCATTAGCATTGTTTCTTGGGTGTCTACTGAAATGACAAATGGTAGGCAGAGTGCTGAATCAGCTTTGTGAATACTTGATACGGTATCCTGATAAATAGCCTTGTAGAGAAGGGTTTGGATTTGAGTTATAATTCTATTGTGAAATGTCATGTTTCATGCTATTCATAGGATATTCTTGAGCTTTGAACCTTTTGCCGTGTAAGTTTATTTTGAAACTGTACTATTTATTGCACTAATTTTATGATATCTTCTCAAATATTCTTACTTTGGAGATTTACACAAAATAGTTTCAGTTCATTGTTCTATAATAAGGGCAAGTTGCTTTATAGATGTTGTACTTTTTAAAAAGTCTACAAAGACCTTTTACTTGGAAACAGGATTGAAGTATTGAGGAGAGTGTACAAGTGACCCGAAACAAATCACTCATTTCTCCATTGCTCAGTTTCCACATCTGTAAAAGGAAGATAATTTTGTGTCTACTTCATGGGGTTATAGTAAAGATTAAATAAGGTGATCTGATGATGTGCAAATGGTGATTGGCACAGCATCTGGTACATAAATGCTAAATGAGTATGAGCTTTTATCGTTGCCAGATGCCTCACTGGGACCTTTCTCCCCCCGTGGAAGCTGCATTTCTAGCATAGACCTTTTTTCAAAATTGCTTCTGTTGTAGTATTGCTAAATTCCAGTCCTGGAAAATCCTGTAACATTAGCTGTCCACTTAATGGAAAAGTTTAGTTTTGTCACTTAAAGATGACTTTCATTTCTATTTTCATGAAATCCCAGTTTTTCACTAATTTACTTTTGAAAACTGTATTAATTCTTTTTTTTAAGAGAGAAAGACAGTGAGAGACAGAGAAAGAGAGAGAGAATTAATTTTTATTGAGTTTTTCACATGGCCTTCGTTGCTCTGAAACTTAGTTGTGTACATGGGTGCTGGGGTTTGAACCTGTGTACTTGTGCATGCTGGGCAAGCGCCGTAACCACCGAGCCACTGCTCCAGCCCTATATTAATTCCTTTTAGACTTCTTTTCATGATCTAAAAATGAAAAGGCTTGAAAATATATCCACCTAAGGAAATGCACGGAAATATGGCAGTAGACTGTTGCATGGCATTCATTTGTTTTTGCTTCTAATGAAGGTCATTTTATTATCTACCTTGACTCAGTTATTATGAGCCTTTACTTTGCTAACAAACCACTATTGTACATATTTCAGTGATTAAATGTATACTAATCAGTACAGTGTCAAGGGATCCATAAGTGCTGCAACACTAAACCATTTTGTTCTGCCCTTTTCTCTTTGCTCTGATTCCTCTTTCCCCTTTAAGACTTTATTCAGTAGCAGCCATTTGACACTTTTGCAAAAGATTGTGATGTTTTTGACAAATGTTAATTGAGAAAGCACTGAAAGCCTAGCTGCATTGTAATCAAAAGAAAATTACAGAGGTTTAACAAGATGTCAGGCAAGTGCTTCACAGAAGAAGATAGACAGGTTTGAATAGGTTTCTGCAGCAGCTGGGTAGGCATGATGCTTGACTGATGTGTACGGGCATCTCTCATATGGTCAATAAATTATGCCCTGGAAATGAAATATGTGCTTAAGAAGTTTTTCTTGGAATAGAAGGGAAAAGGAAGACAATGTGTGTAATGTATTTGTTGATAATGGGAAATTCATCACTACTAAAGAGCTGGAAAAATGTGCACACTACTTTTTCTGGTAAACTTAGTATACTCTCAGTTTTGTCACTTAAATATAAGAAGTGTTTATGAACAAGAGTTTAAATCACTAAACATTAGTGGTAATAGGAACTTGTTTTCTAATAAGCTTGTATTGTATCTAATGTTTCTTATGTATAGATGAAACAATGCTTTTATAAGATGATTTTAATATAGCCATTTTGAGTTTACTGTGCTCTTAACAATTTAAATTTGAGTCATCATATATGAAGTTTTAAGAGTCAGTAACCTGTAAGTATTGATAAAACTTCAGTGTATCTCGTTTAACAGATTTTTAAATTATAGTATTATATTTTTGCTTACAGTTTTTGTTGTTATTAAACTAAATGATAATTAAAGGAGAAAACATTGAGCTCCATTGTTTTTTAACGTAGCCAACAACTGTTCATAAGTAATGTGAAAAGGCAAAAAACAGCCTTTTGTAAAAATAACTGTTCTGTTTTGAAATGTGTAGCCATA
The DNA here is from genome assembly GCA_004027875.1 of Aplodontia rufa. NCBI lineage: Eukaryota > Metazoa > Chordata > Mammalia > Rodentia > Aplodontiidae > Aplodontia > Aplodontia rufa. The sequence goes on along the minus strand of PVKS010006860.1, from coordinate 31,163 downwards.
GTTCCTTTTTATTTTCTTTTAAGGGTCTATAAGATACAGAGGTTTGGTTGAAATTAGGCATGATTTGCTCTAACCTTTTATCTTGAGAAGAGATTGCTTTATCACTTTTTCTGACTGGAATTAGATGCTGCTTCATACATACCTTTCAAAAGTAAAGATGCCAAAACCTGAGATATTTCCTCACCAAAACAGCACGAGCATGCCAAGCTTATCTTCTGTTTGTATCTAATCAGGCATGCTCAAAAGTCTTTCAAGCAGGAATGGCTGCTGGGTGGAAAGATGTCACAGTATTTATTTCCCTGTAAGATATATGGAGTGGGTGACTTTAAATCTTTTATTGTCCCAAATATATAATTGCCAGGCATTTGTCAATATTTTGAATTTTTTATAGAGTATGAGTTTATTTAAGAATAGAGTTTTCCCACTTTGTAAACTATCTTTCATTTCCTGTTAGGCGGTGTATAATGAAATTATACTTGAACTATACTATCAAATATTTCATTGAGAAATAAACCTAAAGCAACAAGGAAAGCTATAGTAAAATCCAAACTACCGTCTTTAAGACAACATTATGAATAAATTGGAATAAATGAAAGATTTCTTCTACCTTACTGATGTTAACTAATTCTGTTCGTTGTTATGGTGCATATAGACAGGTAGGGATTTGTGTCTGTGTGTGTGTGTGTGTGCACACGCACATTCACACATATGTACCTGTATGAGTGCAAGAGTGTGTTTGAGATTAATACACTCATCTTTTTTCCATAGTGCCTACCACAGCTGTGACAATAACTTCTTCAGCTGAGCTGTTCAAAACCACAGTATCAACCACAAGCACTACTTCACAGAAAAGCCCCATGAGCACCACTGTAGCTGGATCACAGGAAGGAAGCAAGGGGACAAAACCACCTCCAGCAGTTTCTACAACCAAAATTCCTCCTGTAACAAATATTTTTCCCCTGCCAGAGAGATTCTGCGAAGCATTAGACGCGAGGGGGATAAAGTGGCCTCAGACACAAAGGGGAATGATGGTTGAACGACCGTGTCCCAAGGGAACAAGAGGTATTTCCTGTGAAATAGCACACATCATGTTTTTAAAGTTAGTAAGTAGATTCTAAATTACACTGAAGAGATTTTATCTGAAGGAAGAGATAGTTACAGTAGCTTATTTTATTCTTTCTGTTATTTTGCTAATACAGCATCTTGCAGCAGCTTTAGGAATTTTGAAACTGTAAAAGTCAGTTAAGGTGAGGTGCTGAATTACGCATCCCTTTCCAAGACCCCGGTCAAGCCTGAGGTTTTTGCTCCCTTACAGCTGCCTTTCTCATAAGCATCACTTTGGACAAGTCCCAAGAAAATCGTAGATCTTTTGTTTGTTTGCTGTAAATGTCTGATATTTTTCTGCTGACTTTATATTTACTGCTTATAATTGGCATTATCCTCTGCTGCTTGTCAGTTATTGTCAACTTCGTCTATTAGCATTTATTCAAAATTTAACACACAGACTAGGATCATCATAGCTGATTTCCCGAATGTGTGCAGAAAAATGGTTTCAATTTCACTGCTGTTTCCTACATCTGTTGTAGGAACTGCCTCGTATCTCTGCATGGTTTCCACTGGAACATGGAACCCTAAGGGCCCCGATCTTAGCAACTGTACCTCACACTGGGTAAATCAGCTGGCTCAGAAGGTGGGTTGGAACATTTTAATATGACAGACGTTGGTGATTTAGGGCTTTAACTTCTAACATAAATAATTTAGTTTCGTATTTTAAAACCAGCTTAGTTGCTCTTTGTTCAGTATAAAAGCAACAAATTATGTATCGTTGTGTCTGTAAACTGTTTATTGAAAGTTGCATATATTCAGGGTATTCTGTTTTCTGTGTTAAGCTTTTTAATGAATATGTATTTGTTTCATTCCGTTCGTATTTATTGTTTCTTTTGATATTCATAAGACAAATCGTGCAGTAGACTAATAAATCAATATTATTAAGTTTGCAGCTGAATTCACAGAATGCAAGCAGAAGCTTATCTTACACATTAGTAAAATACAGGGAGTAAAAATGATTTTCACAGGTGTTGAGACCAATTCCTTGAATATGGCAGTGTAATGCAGTGCCCTTTCATTCTCTCCTTCTCCAACCACTGTTCTGGTATACAAGCACTAGATAATAACCCTCAGTATCACAGTGATTAGTTTCTGCATCAAATTCTATATCATTGGAATAAATATGATTTTTAAATTATGGGTTAAAATGGTTGCAGTGAAATGAAAACGCTGGTTTAAAATTTTTAGGAAGGAATTTTTTTTTCCCTTTAGTTTCTTTTAAGTGTCTAGTTGGGAATTTCTTTTGTGTGTTGAGGCTCTGAAAGGATTTAATCTTTGGAGATGAAGAGAAAGTTATGGTTTCAGTTGCAGATTTTGACATTTTTGTAAATATTTTTTCCCCCATCATAACAGAGGTACTCAAAAGAACTTGAAGCCGCAAAGAGAACAGGAAATCTTACCAAAATAATACAAATTGTCATTTCAGATCAGAAGTGGAGAAAATGCTGCTAGTCTTGCCAATGAACTGGCTAAACATACCAAAGGACCGGTGTTTGCAGGAGATGTGAGTTCTTCAGTGAGGTTGATGGAGCAGTTGGTGGACATCCTTGATGCACAGCTGCAAGAACTGAAACCTAGTGAAAAGGATTCAGCTGGACGGAGTTATAACAAGGTAGGAAGAACTCTTCTGCTATTTTAAATTAGGATATTTTGTATGGCAGCTGTCCACTCTTCCAGCAGTTGGCTGCCAAACTTCTTGCTCCCTTAACACATGCTTAGGTATAAAACTTCTAATTTTGGTTCATTTCCCGTGGAAGAATTACAGTAGAGAAAAGAGCATCAACCACCTCCAAAAATGTGTAGATGATATGAACTACATGAGAGATTTGAGTTGGTGGCAAACTTCATTCCTCTGATTGTAGTCAGTACTTTTACTTTAGAATGCATCACTTGGAGAAGTTGTATGTTATTCAGTTGATGTACTTTGTATGCTAATACATGCAGCTCTTACGGTTGCAGCAAAATTTTTAATCAGGAATATTAGTCACTGAAATACACCTTTAATACACCTTTCAGTGTCACCTTTTAGGAGAAGGATAGGTTTCCCTCTGCAGGAATATTTTATATTAGTGCTATTAATTTTTCCTCTATAACAAAAATTTGATAGTTACTTTAGATTCATTTCAATCCAATATCTGTGGCTAACATGATTCTGTAAGGTTAAAAAATGAGAATTTTTTTCTGACCACAGTATATATTTTGTCTCTGTCCCTCTCTTTCTCTCTCTACTTTTTTTTAAGTCCATATGCTTTGAATTAGTATACTTAATAAAATGCAGCTAAAAATTGTATCTAAACACTTTTTGCAACTAGTGTGGATCATCCAGAGGACTACCATATTATGAACTCTGGAATACCAGCTTAATTTTTGAGGATTTCTTCTTTCCTCATTTTTAATGGATAAAGTCTAACCTCTGATTTTCTTTTCTTTTACTTAAAAGCTCCAAAAACGAGAGAAGACATGCAGGGCTTACCTTAAGGTATCTCTCCTGTGCTGTCACCCTGCTTTCTCCCTTCTTCAGCTGCCTGCCACGCTTTATCATCTTGCTGCATGATCCAATGTATTTCAGTCTTTGATAATTATATAATGTGCCCCATATCAGCTGTACAAATGTTGGCTTTTTCACAGGTATATTGCTCTCAGAATAAGCAAATAATTTATTTTAACAATTTTTGCTGTTTTTCCATTCATCCAAAAGTACAAGAATTTTAACAAAATATCCTCTGGATTGGAAAGCAATCATGTAGTTATTTTGTTGTTGTTGTTGTCATCTCTGTGGATTAACAAACAACTTGAGTAAAACAGCTATGATATATTCCTGGCAGTTTATCATATCAAAGACTGTATAGTCATAATGTATGTGCATGAAAAAGTCACTGCTTTCTTATCTCTGTGGTGTACTCTTGAAATAGGCTTTGTCTTGAAAATTTTAGGGTTTGTTTCTAGAATTACGTTGGTATGGGAATGGGCAACTAAAAATGAAATTAAATAATGTGACAGTGATATCAGCATGTTATATAATGGTTTTCATCCAGCCAATAAAGGACCTAGAGCCACCGTTTGGCTCTGCACTCCAGCTGGTTTTCCTTTTTGGCATACGCCAAGTAGTGGGAAGCGTGCTGAGGCTACAGTGGAATTATGCCTTGCTACTTCTGTATCATACATCAGAATGATGCCGAATTGTGTTCAGTTTGAACTGTGATTTTTCAAAGCTCCCTTTTCAGGGGATAGTCATTTTCCAATCTTACTCTTCTGGGGACTGATGCCACAGTGTTCAAACCTTGAAGAACTTATCCATATGTCATGATGGAAAAAAAAAAGAATTTTGTAGTATCATAAAAAAGAATTTTGTAGTATCATAACAAAGAAGTTATTCAGAAGTCGTAACTCCACTAATATTGGTTTGCAAGATCTAGAAGAAGAAAAAAAAAAAAAGAATGCAAATCCCCAGTTAGTCAGAGACATGGTTGGACCTGAGAACTTCAAAAGAAAAGGTGGTGGAAGAGGCTGTTTTCAGGTAGTGAAGTTCTGAGAGTCCCTCATTAGTCTGTCTAATGGGGGTGAAGAAATATTTGCAGAAGTCTATATAATTTTTCAAACTCAAATGTTCAGATCACTTTAAGGTATTAGTTAATATATGAAACATAATTGGTATGTTACTCGGGATACATATTTCAGTGGGAGAATAGGTTGGTTTTTTTCTCTCCCTTTGGCAGGAAAAGTACTTCTGGAATATGATTAGGCTAATGATAATTTTGATCCCTCTAGAAAAGAACAAATGTGATAAATAAGGAGTGTTTCAAATGAATCAAGCATGCCACTGGGGAATTATGTGTATACCTAGTAAATTTCAGTATGACCTTAATTTCTGACCAGTGTGATTTTCAGTATGTTTCAAATGAGCCTCTCTGTTCAGATAAGACTAATAAAACTCCTTCAATTACAAATCAGGCTGACTTACACTATGCAAATGAAGCAAGCTCCTACTTTGTGACAGAAGATTCATTTGTAACTTTGATTAGAGGCTCCAGTCTGTATTTCTCGGTGACTAATGAATCTGGCCTCAGCAGACCAATTTCTGTTTCACTATGGTTAATGGCTGCAGCAGCATCAATGTGAGCATTTTGACTGTTTCATCTCCCATTAGAGAAAAAAAAAAGCCTTTAACGCCACTTGGAAGTATATTCCACCTGCCAGGAAGGTCGTGGAGGCTCACAATGCAGACAGAACGAGGGTATTAAGATGGATTAAGCTAATTAATCTTACTTTGACAGTAGCCTCAAATAACTTTTCCCCCCTCCTCATTTCGATGTAGTACCTCCAACTAGCACTTTTCATTGTTGTCCTTTATATAATGTATGTTCTTTTTCTTCCGTGATTATACCAATAGATCAAAACTGTGCATTTGTGGGCTTGATGACACATTATGAGTAGGTAAATGGAATAGTAAATAAACTTAGTCATTTCAGTTACCTAAAGCATATTTAGGGCGTAGGCACAGCAAGTGTCAGTGTAAGAGTGTACCTTTAATTGATTAGCTGTCTAGCTGATATTTCTGTTTATGGTTAGTTTGCATGGTAATACGTTAAACCTACATATGAATATTTACACCTTGGATGTTTATGATGGCTTTATTTGTGCTTTTCTGTTTTCCTTAAAATATCAGTTCAGGCTTTAAATATTTGACTTTCTTGATTCCTTTAAAAGCAGACCATTGTCTATGAATTAAGGTATACTTTTCAAGTGTTTTTTAGCTAGATAGGGAATTGGAAGAGTAAAAATATTTCCAGAAAACTTCTAAAATTTAAGACCATCTTGCTTTTTTTTACATGATAATAAGTAGACAATTTCTCATAAAGCAAAAATTTAGTTACTATTTTAATTCAGATTCACAAAAGCAATATGGTTGAAGTTTCAATCTTAAATATTAGTCTACTCCAGAGATATCCATGTTTTCTAGTTAGAACATGTAAGTCTCAGATTATAAATAGGTTTTTTTTTATATGAATGAGAGTCATGTCTCAAGTTAACAGCTGCTGTTGTTTGTTAATATTCTCTAATAATTGAAGTATGATTGGATAAACAGAGATACATCACCCTGTACACTATAATCAGATAGCAGTCTGCTAATCTTCAGTTACTCCTTTTTTGAAATGGTCCTATGTATTTCAGCTTGACCAGATGTAGATTGTCCAGGTGTTCTTCCATCTTAAAATAAGAAGATATCATCATGACAGAAAGTTTTACAATTGTCACTTGTCATTGATTGAAAATCAGCTTGGTTCCAGAAATGAGCAAAACTAATGATAGTTTTCTAATGAATGCAGGCAATTGTCGATACAGTGGACAACCTTCTGAGACCTGAAGCTCTGGAATCCTGGAAACACATGAACTCCTCAGAACAAGCACATACGGCAACAATGTTACTTGATACATTGGAAGAAGGAGCTTTTGTCCTAGCTGACAATCTCTTAGAACCCACTAGGGTCTCAATGCCCACAGAAAATATTGGTAAGTAAATCTATTGTCAGGTTTCATTTTGATTTACAACATAGAAGTTTAAGAGAATGACACATTCATTCTCAGTCTTTTATTTCCCAGTGTCACTTCTCTTTTGTTATTTGTCCATTAGCAAAAGAAATTATGGATCATATTTAAATAAAATTAATACAAAAGCCAAAATCTGCCCTGTGTCTTTTAAAAGTTATTTTAATGGTTATGTTTGTGTTTTTCAGTTGAAAAATTCATTAGGAGAAAAATTTTAAGAGCACTTAAATGCTAGAATATAGATTGCTGAAGTAAGGAAAGTGCTTGCTATGAAACTGGCAACTTTATTCTAATTTTATATATTTTCCTGTTGAATTTAAATTATTTTATGGCATGTGTTTGCCCAAATATTTTAATTCACAGAACATTTATATTAAAAACATCTACTTTCAGGTAAAAATGATCAGTGAACTACATCTCCCATATTGCAGAAAATCATGTTTCATAGATTGCAGAATAACTACAAGTAGTTCTGATGAATAATTTAGAACTTGAATGTTTCCAATGAGAGACTGGGATTCTTGACAAAAGTAAAATTTTATTATTTTAAACCTGTGTAGTTGGATTTGTTGACTAGTTGATGAATTCATCCCTTAGTAAGGTATTTGCCAAGAGTAAATGTTAAAACAGAGCTGGAGTGGCAGCTCAGCGGTTACAGCGCTTGCCCGGCATGCACGTGGGGGCAAGTTCAAACCCCAGCATCACGTACACAATGAAATCTCTGAGCAACAAAAGCCACATGAAAAACTAAATAAAAGGTGTTTCTCTCTCTTTCTATCTCTTTCTCACACCGTTCTTCTCTCTTTAAAAGAAAAAAAAGTTAAAACAAAATAAAAAGCCCAGAAGGGACATAGACAACTTTTTCTCCCAAATAGTGCTAACTTTACAAGGGCAGCAGATACTTGAATGAAGTTGTCCTCTCTGCCTCACCATGTCTTTTTGCCTGTCTGTGCTTGCCTATGTCGTGGAAATTTATATTACGAAATATAGAAAAAAGAAGGATATGTAGAAGAAATAGATTTAAATTAAATTTTGACACTTGGATTTGAATTCAGAACTTTATATTTTATTTTATTTTAAATAAGTGGAATTTTCAAAAGAAATGAAATATTAAAACCAATTGTTCTGAAGGGTGTAAATAATCAATCACTTAATTACTTCAAATAAATAAGTCAAGATCATTTGGTTCCCCATGATCTGGGATTCCAAGCTAAGAAGAAAATAATATTGTATCATAGTTTTAATAGAAAATAAAACTCCCCTTCTCTGTCTAAAACTTTCATTACTTATGAGGTTAATTTAATTACTAATCAAAAAAAATTCCTAAGATGTTCATTGACCAATACTTCTCAAGGTTTTCCAGTGACTTGTAAGGACAGAGGGATATGGACTCAATAAACTTAGAGATGAGCCTTGAGAAAATATTGTTGGATATGGCATATTGTGATCTCAGTTTTTTCCTAACTCTTTTGAAGATTTTTTTAACAAAAACCCCAAAACGGGGTGGGGGGTGGAGAAAAAGCTGAACTAAAATGTCCCTCATCTGCTCTAAACCAGTGTGCAAACAGCTTGCTGGGACAGGATGAAGTTCTGTGTCCCGTCAGCCTTTCAGTTATCCAGAACACTGTTATACATCCCAGGTCGAGATACACTCCCAAAAATAGAATTTCTTGGAAAAAAGTTTTCCTAGTATCTTTTCAGAATTCTGGAGGATTATTCTTCATATTAATTTTTCCTTTTTTTTATTCAGAAACTTATTTGTTGAACAATGAGACAAGCTTCTAATGAAATAATTATATATATATATATATATAATTTCAGAATGTATATATATATATATACATTCTGAAAATTATATTTACTCCCAAGGTTCCCCCCCAATTACCCACCCTTATCCCTGCCCTCCTCCTTCCCAATACATCTCTACAAATGCCTTAGGGTGTGTGACATTACACCATATCTGGATCTGTGGAGATTGTTGTAGAATGTAGGATACATTTTACTTGCATTTCTCAAACAATGCTTGGAATTCACTGTGTCCTTATGCCAACTACTCATCAGTATGAAAGTGATTTTACATATTGTAACACAGCTATTTCTTTTTTATTTCAAAGTTATGGATACTTTTGTGAAATAAATTCATATATAGCTATGAAGAAAACATCGTGCTTCTTTCTAGGATTTATATTGTCTTTTTAGACTTGAAAAATAAAATAGCTTATTATTCCCTTATATCTTACTATCTTAAAGCCCTTATTTAAATATAGGGCTTGCCTATAGTATCTTAAATTATTAAAGAATTTGATTTTTTCTGCTCGTGATTTCTCCCTAAATCCTTAGTTAAACCTTGTAGCATGATTTACCTCTGTAATACGTGAACCCATAAAAGTTACATAATTGTGTCTGATGGTGGCATTTTACAATCTCATTTTGAGGTCTAATTTATATACAGTTAGGGTTTTAAAGTTTATATAGTTTGATGAGTTTTGAACAAATATAAGCCTGCATAATCATCATAATCAACAGCATGGTTAACTTTTTTTTTTTTAGCCTCAAAAGTCAGTTCCTTTTACCCTCAACCCAGGAAACCACCTGTCTGCTTTCTGTCACCAAGTTTAATTTTCACTACACCTTCAGGTGAATGAAATCATAGGATTAATTCTTTGGTCCTGCATGTTTTATGCACAATAATATTCTTGAGATTTTTTTTCATGTAGAGGTGAGTGTCTGTGGTTCAATCCCTTGTACTACTGAGTGTTATTCCATGGTAAGGACATAACACAACCTGCCTGGTCACTCACTTTTTAAAATATTTTTTAAAGAGAGAGGGACAGTGAGAGAGACAGAGAAAGAGAGAATCAAATTTATTTAGTTTTTCACATGGCCTTTGTTGCTCCAGCACTTAGTTGTGTACGTGGTGCTGGGATTTGAACTCAGGTCCTCATGCTCGCCAGGCAAGAAGCACCGAAACCGCTGAGCCACCGCTCCAGCCCCATCACTCACTTTTCAAACATTTGTTTTATTTCCACTTTTTGGCTGCTGTTTTCCCCAGTGGTCTCCAACAGCAACATAGGAAAGTTGAACTTGCTCTGCATCTTTACCAATATTATTAGCAAGCTTTTAATTTAGCCATTTTAGCGGTTGTAGTGGGAACACCTCGTGGGTTTACTTGGCATTTCACTGATAACTTCCTCATTTTTTTGGCAACTCCAAATGTCTTTTTTTTATTTTTTTATTTTTTTAGTGATTATTTCTTTTGCTCATTTTTAGTTGGGTTTTCTTATTAATGAGTTATAAAGATTCTGTGTATGTTCTTAGCATACATGTTTTGTCAGATGATATGTATTCTGAAGTTTTCCCTCAGTATATGACTTCTTTGTCTTGTGAAGAGCAAAAGTTTCTAATTTTGATTTAAAATTCCTGTTACCTGCTTCCAGCAACAGGTATCTAATACTGTTTCATTTATGCTTCTTACCATTTTATTGTTTTGCAGGAAATAACATCCTGTCATTATAAAAAAACTTCTTATGCATTCCACACCCTTTCAAAAGCCACAATACCATTATCACATTTTTAAAAGATGAGTGAAAATGGGTTCAGATAATAACAAAATATGCCCACATTTACTTGATTTTGGTCAATTTGTTGATCCTTGGTTTGTTTGAACTAGATTTCAAACAAGACTAAGTAATATATCTATTTGAAGATCCTTTAGCTAAAATACTACATCTTATAATTTTTTTCAAAACCTTTTTCATTTTTGTAGAAGGAATCAGGTGGGTGGTTTGTCCTGTAGAATTTCCCACATTCTAAGTTTGGCTTATTTCACCCGTTATTATCACTGTGTGTGTGTGTGTGTGTGTGTGTGTCAGTTCAACCCAGGGGTGCTGTACCACTGAGCTGTATTCCCATCCCAGTCTTTTCATTTTTTATTTTGAAATAGTGTCTCTGAATTGCCCAGACTAGACTCACACTTGTGATCCTCTTGCTTTAACCTCCTGAGTATGTGGAATTTTAGGTGTGCCCCGCCATGCCCTGAAGATCTAGTTGCAGAGTCTTAGTCAGGCAAGGTTTGATTTTTTCCCCTAGGAAATTTCTATTGCATCATATCATGAGGCACTTAATGCTCGTTTCTCCTTGTGACTATAAGATTAATTAAGTAGTTTAGGTGTTAGCACCCTGATCCGTCCATTATAAAAATTTCCTTTCACTTATTTTCAGAATCATGTTAGTAGCTAATGTGATTAAAAATCTCGTAGTCACAACAGCTCACAACAGCAGAGCAGCAGAGGCTTACTCTTCATGCGGTACAGCCACTGAGGATGGGCGCTGGCCCTGCTTCCTGTCAGTTTCAGTCCTGCTCTGGTGCTTTCACCCTGGGGCTCAGGCCAACAGAGCAGCTCCTACCTAAGACACTGCAGGTCTCCTGGCAGAGGTCAGAGTTTTTCCTAAAGGCTGGTGGGTACAGTTTTCCCTTCATCTCATTGCAACCAGCACTCTCTGATGAATCTGAAAAAACGGATAGAGAAATATATTAAAATTCTGTCTGCATCATTGACCGTCAGTGAGGCTCTGGATGGCTTTCCTGTGAACCAAGTATATTCACTTCCAGAAATCTGTGAATAAGGCATGTATTATTTTAAGAATACAGATAGGATGAAGGCTAGGGCACATCTGGGCACCAGCTGAGACACATCATGCTATTTTACCATATTCACTTCAAATTTTTTTTTGAAAAAAATAGAATCATAGAGAATGATTCTCATTTCTGATCAGATCCGAAGGGGGTTAATTCATGGTTCTTAAGTTATTTTTGGCACTAATAAGCTTTTCTTTTCTTATTTATTTGTTTATTTATTGAGACAGGGTCTTTCTCTGTTGCCCAGGCTGGCCTCCCATTTCCTGGACACAAGCGATCCTCCTGTTTTAGGCTAGTATATAAACTTTTTTCCCCACTTTTGCTCTATAGATGTGTATACATAGTAATTTTCCTCAAGTTTTCTCATTGACTTCACACTCTAAATATAACTATTATGTTTTTATTTATATATGTTGACATATTCATTTCCTTGACCTAAGAATACACCAAAATTATTTATTCTATTGTTAGACATTTTAGTGGCTTCTTTTTCTGCACTGAAATAAGGAAAATTGTGGTGAAAGCTTTTTAATATCTTCTTGCTCATATGTGTGCCTTTCTAGACATGTGTGCACACATCTTGAAACAGAACTTTTTAGTGATAAAGCTTGCTCTTCTTTGCTGTACTAAATAATGCCAAGTTGTTCTCTGACCTTATTTTACCAAATTACATTCTGACTAGTAGTAGCCGTAATGCGCTGTCTTTGCTAGCATTTCATTATTGACATAAATTTTGTTAATCTAATGAGTTTGAATTAATACCATTACTGTATTAATTTACGGTTCCCCTGATTACTTAATGCTTCTGATTCATTCTTAATGTGTTTGCCTGTTTTAGTTGTCTCCTATGAATTCTCTGTCCACAGGATTTTTTAATTTTTCTATTTCTTTGTACTTCTGTACATTCTGGACACTAATTTTATGAGAATTATATAGTCTAAAAATATTTACTCTGCCTTCTTTTAACTATTGATATGGTGTCTTACCATAAAATACTGAAATCATATTATTAATCTTCTTTCTGGTTGGTATTTTGGTATCTTATTTAAGAAATCTTCCCTTTGGCTTACTGCTTAATTGAATTGTCTGTACATTGAGTTCCTAAGGATCTTATTCTTTCTTGATATAATAAAGGTTTTCCTTTTTACATTTATCTTTAATACACTTTTTAATTATGTACAAGGGAGGCAACTGATTTGATTTTTGTGAATGAATAACCAGTGCTTTCTTCTCTTTTGTTAGTACATAGTCTATTCCTTTCCCCCAAAGATTTGACATCTGTTATATGTCAAATTTCTAAACATGTCAATTAGTTAGATGTGTCTGTTATTTATTGCTTTTGTTTTGTAATGTTTTGTTTTCCATAATGCTAATATCTCTTGGAGTCTTTCAATCTTGCTCCTTGAGGAGAAGCCCAGGCTATTTTTCATTCTATTTCTTCCATATGAATTTGAAAGTCAATCTGTCCAGTTACACATACACACACACAAGGAATTGTTGTGAAATTGTTAGAAATAGACTTCTTTTGTAGATTAATTTCAAAAGAACTAATAGATTAATTTGGTGAGTTCTCCCAATTAAGACAATTACAAAATTGTTTGTTTTTCCCATTAACGTCTTGTGCCTTTTTTAAAAAATTAATTATTTCCTTCAAATCTATACTTTTTTGTTTTTGTTACAAATAATAGATCTTTATGAATTATATATTATGATTGTTCATTACTTAATGTTTAGAAATACAATTGATATTGCTGATTGCAGCCTTGCTAAATTCTTATTATTTTGATAGTTTGTGCACTTTGTCATGATTAATACATAGTTAATTATGTTTATTGTAAATAGTAACCAGTTTTTTCCTTCTCTGTTCATTCTTTATTTCTTCTAAAGAGAGATTGAGAGAGAAAGAAAAATCAATTTTATTCATTTCTTCATCTGGTTTTTGTGTTTTTGACACTTAATTGTATATGTAGTACTGGGGTTCAAATCTGGGTCCTTACACATGCCAGGCAAGCGCTTTACCACTGAGCCACGGCTCCAGCCCCCTTTTTGTGTTTCTTAAATTACCATTGTAGATAGAGTCCTCTGGTCAATGCTGAAATACAATCTCTTGATAGGGATCATTCTGACTTTAAAAGGAATGTTTGCTGTAGGTTTTGGATCAATAACCTTTATCTGATAAGAATACCTTTGTAAGTCAAGTTATTTTTCTTTTATTCCTGTTACTTCATAAAGATTTTTTATATTAAACAAGTGTTGAAATTTACTGAATTCTTTACGCTGATAATTTTTCTTTCATTTCTAATTAGGTGACATAATTCTTCATTTTCTAATATCATCTGAATTCAATGAATTTTTCTAACTTTTCCCTCATTTCTTCAATAAAATGGCATAATTGTCATTCTACAGTAGTTAACTTTTAGAAATTATACTTTTCCATTGTTTTTTAAAAGTGAAATGAATATTAAGTATGGCAACCTTTATAAACAGTAAACAGCAAATATTTAATCTATTATATTTTTGAAATATAGCTGCATTGCTGATCAGAGAAATATCCTCAGTCTTACACGTTGGCTTGTTTTCAGTTTTTCTTCTTGTTGAATTTTTGACTTTTTTTATTGTTTTTCTTCTTGTGGCAAATTCTTACCTGATCTTGTAGTATTAAAGCACTCAATATGTAATTTAGAAGGCATGGCTATATATGTTCAAATAAAACTTTATTGATAAAAAACTATAGATCCTATTTTGATCAACTTGAAGTATATAAGATTAATAGCTACTAACTAGTAAGAATTACTGAGAAGTTTTTAACGTAATGACAGGCATTTTCTTACACATACCCTTTTTTTTGCTGGTCTCATTATTTTTAAAAATAAGAAAATATATTACTAGAATCTTGATCTCTAATTTATATACTAAAAGGTATCTTATGCAGAAATAGACATACATGTGCAAAGTTACACTGATACCACTGCTAAGTATGGTCATTGAAAAATTATTGAACATAAAGAGACTCAAAACTATTATTTCAAACTGTTTTTGTTCAAATTTATGATTTAATAAAACCTTGAAATTTTTTTCCTTCAAACCTATATAAGTGTTCACACTCATAGCATAAATGTTTGGGATTCATGCCAAAAGTCATAAAAATATGATGAATGTGTTAAAATGGTCATACAAATATTTTAGAAAAAAACAAGTTTTAAGATCTCTTGGAGGAATTTAGCTTTTGTTGATCATTTTGTTGAAATCTAATAGTAAAGTTTTGCAATGAGTAAAAAGGAAAATAGTTTCCATACATTTACCATTTGCCTCTTTGAGTTTAATTTAAAGAATTCTCCTTTTTTTTCCTCTTTTGTCCTTGGCTTCCTCCAGTCCTAGAGGTTGCAGTCCTTAGTACGGAAGGCCAGGTCCAAGACTTTAAGTTTCCTCTGGGCATCAAGGGAGCAGGCAGTTCAATCCAACTCTCTGCAAACACTGTCAAACAGAACAGCAGGAATGGTAAGATGAACAGTTTTTTAAAAATCGATCGTTTCTTTTTATTGTTCAGATAAACCTATTCTAAAATGTTGAGTATTTGATTCTGACTATAACACAAATGGTTTAACTTTTAAAACTATATTTAAAATAATGCCCCATAAATGTAACACAAATAAAAATTCCATAAGGATTTTTTCCCTTTTATCCTTTTTTTATTTTATCTTACTTAATTCATAAGCATATTTTCTGAAAGTCATATAACTACTTTTACCTTCCAGGGCTTGCAAAGTTGGTGTTCATCATTTACCGGAGTTTGGGACAGTTCCTTAGTACAGAGAATGCAACCATAAAACTGGGTGCTGACTTTATTGGCCGTAATAGCACCATCGCAGTGAATTCTCATGTCATTTCCGTTTCAATCAATAAGGAGTCCAGCCGAGTGTACCTGACTGATCCTGTGCTGTTTACCCTACCACACATTGATGTAAGTTAATGTATGCTAATGAAGCAGTGGAAGGTTATAAAACCAGGGAGGAGGGAAAGTAAAGCTGGCATGCTGCGGATGCAGAGAGAGAGAGAGAGAGTGAGAATATGGAAGGGAGAAAAGACCTTTCCATTTGAATTTTAAATGTTGGAGTAGGTCAGAGACACAAGTTTATTTAAGTCTGTGAACATAAAATTAAATGAGCCTGGTTCAGTGATTATTAGAACTTAAGTGTATTCTTAATGAAAGCTAATTCAGTAATCAACAGGAAAATGTAAATGACTCTAATTTGTTTTCGAATGAAAATTAACTCTTACCTTAGCAGCAGGATGGCTATGTTTTAACTCTCAGGACTCTGCCTTTGTAAAACTGGCAAATGGCATTTTTTTTGATGTTTTTGATTATATTTGATGCAACTGTTATCAAGCATTGTGTTTAAAAATAAAGGACTGAGTTATGATTCTCTGCTGTACATACTGCAAGTTGGTGTTTAAATACCTGCTCTGTGTTGACAGTGGAGTGAATGAGTGCCTGCTGATAACCAGGTAGATTTGCAGAACTGACAAAAATAAATTTGTGTGGTCACAGTTCTCATGTCATATCTGCTTTAATTGATTTACTCTTAAGAGCATTGAGGTGCTTTGTGATTCAAATGGTTGCTAATGTATCACTTAGAACTAACCAAAATTGGGCCCCAAATTGAAAATGGATGTTTAAGACATTTGTTCTTTACAGAATTTTCTCAGAACAAATTCATGGTACTAAGTTTTTCAGAAAGGGGGAAAAATGATTCTAATGTACCATTAGTATGTAAAATCATAGGATGGAAATTGTAATTGTATAAAATGGGTCTTTGGTAATTTAGAGTACACTTTAGAGTGTTTCGGATTATAAAGCCCCTTTTAAGCTAGATATCTGCCTTGTATAACGTAGTCCACAATTTTGCTGATGAAAAACTTTATAGTCCGAAACATGCAAAGTTTAATCTAAATTACCTTTTACACATATTAAACAATTGCTATTGCCATCTTAGAGTGTAAAATCCTAATTTTATCTTGTCATTTTATTTCCCAGCCTGACAATTATTTCAACGCAAACTGCTCCTTCTGGAACTACTCGGAGAGAACTATGATGGGATATTGGTCTACCCAGGGCTGCAAACTGGTTGACACTAATAAAACTCGTACAACGTGTGCATGTAGCCACCTAACCAATTTTGCCATTCTCATGGCCCACAGGGAAATTCCAGTAAGTATTTGCACTTCTAATTAGTAGCAGAAAAAAACCTTAGAGCTTCAAAACAGCTTGTATTATAGTCCTTTTTTTTTTTTTTTTGGGTGCTTATCGTAACTAAAAAACAAACAAACTAAATGTGGATTTTCAATTGTTCCTACACTGTCCATAGATTTTAAGACATCGTAGCCCTTTGTTAGTGCTACTTCTTAAGATGGTGTGCTCCAGTATCACCTTGCTTACTTGTTCTAGGTTTTTCCTTTCGATAGGTGTTAATGGAAACTAAGGTTTCAAAAACTGAACACCAGTAGTTCACACAAAAGAAACAGAAGACTCAAATTTAGCATGCCCTTCCCATCTCCAATGTTGGACTCTCATTTAAGACTTGGACTGCACACTGTGTCGAATTTCAGACTTTGGAAAGTCATAATGGCTTCAGGAATGTGTCTTAGAATTTTTTCTTATTATTAAGAGAATGATAGCTAAAATATAAAAAGCATTTTCAAAATTATAGAATGAAAACTCTCTGGTTTATTGTTTACTTATTTCTCAGTATGAAAATATATAGGATCCCAAGGAGAAAATGAAAACTTAAAACTTGCCTTATATGTTATCCTGGGGAAAAAACATTAAAATGCTGATTATTTTTAATCATAACTAAGCATTTTTTTGTATATTGAAAACATTTTCTGTTTATTTGTATGAAATTATTTCAATCGTACAAGTATTTGTGTTTTTGTATTATTTTCTAGGGAAAAATCTTCCTTTTCATAAGTCATTCTTTAAATATTAAAGTCAGTAAGATAAAAATTTCTTTTTAGTAATGAGCTGTTTTACCTCACATGAATATCATTCTTCAGAGTTCAGTATTAAACGATGAACTGTTTTCTTCTAGTTGTAAGAATACGAGTGTTTGCATTTCTTTTTATTTTTCAGTTTAAAGATGGAGTCCATGAATTACTTCTCACAGTCATCACCTGGGTGGGAATTGTCATTTCCCTTGTATGCCTGGCTATCTGCATCTTCACCTTCTGTTTTTTCCGTGGTCTACAGAGTGACCGTAATACTATTCACAAGAACCTTTGTATCAACCTTTTCATTGCTGAGTTTATTTTTCTAATAGGCATTGATAAGACAAAATATTCGGTAAGTACCTGTTGAGATTATTGACTTTGGATCTTTGAAAATTCTTTAAATAGGTGTGAATCTGTATACGATGCTTCTATTAATATTTGCCTTGTAGCTTGCTGTAATTGACATGGCAATAGTGGAGTATATTTTGTAATTAATTAAAAGATGTTTAATCATGAAGTAATAGTATTATAAATTTATTTCATGTATTTAGGTACAGTTGCATCTTTATGGGTTGTATTAAGACATTTGTGATTTGAATAGTAGAATACTAGTGTACTGAAAAGATGCGATGTTTTAAATTCTTGTGCTATGTAGTCATTCTACCTACTGACTCTCTCTTCTTATTTAGAGAATTTATTCATCATCTCGAGGTCTCAGTGTCAGAAACAGAAATTAATATATTAATGTATCATCCTATATTCATCTTTGCTGGGATGAATCTAAAGAATGCTCCAGATATGAGAGGAGAATAATCCTACATAATTAGGGCCAGGGTTTTTAACATTATAATAAGCAAAGTTTTAATTTTTGTAATAAAAAACATGGAAATAATATATCTGCAAACAATCAATCTAAAGATTTATAAAGCAAATCATCAACAGGCAGAATATTTAGATTTTGTAATGGATAATTTGAGATGATATTAAGCAGTTTTCTATTTTGATTTTTATTTTCTCTAATAATAAAGTCATACAGTGATGAAATCTAGCACACTTGGTAATATTCTGTGCAAGTGTTACACTCTTCATATTTGGCAGTTTTTCTAACTTGTTTCCAATTCTGGAAATATTATATGTCTATATCTATATATGTATAGTTTTTGATGAAACAGTAGTTTTAAGTAATGATATCTTTTTAAAACAACAGTGATTTGTGAGTGAATATTTTACAGTTTTAGCAAGTTATTTGCATTCATGAGTTTTCGTTTGTGTTTTTTGTTCTCTTCCTTATAGATTGCATGCCCGATATTTGCAGGACTTCTACACTTTTTCTTTTTGGCAGCTTTTGCTTGGATGTGCCTAGAAGGTGTGCAGCTCTATTTAATGTTAGTTGAAGTTTTTGAAAGTGAATATTCAAGGAAGAAATATTATTATGTTGCTGGTTACTTGTTTCCTGCCACAGTGGTTGGAGTTTCAGCAGCTATTGACTATAAGAGCTATGGAACACAAAAAGCGTAAGTAATTGCAAGCGACCTGAGTGTTTTTCAAGTGAATAATTTTTTAAAGCCTGTTAGCTGTCAGTGAGGGTCCCTGACAGACTAAAATAGCATCTGAAAGCTTTATTGGTAAGAGAATGGACATGCCGTGCACAAATTACAATCAAGTCTTTTGTAATTTTCTAGGTTCAGAGGATTTGTACTCTGGTGAGGCAGATTCTAAATTATGGACTTTTCTTTTTTAACACAAAAGATTGACCTGAAACAAATTGAAAGAGTAAATAACTTTTTGGCCTCAGAAGATATTAAGTAAAATTTCTTCTGAACTTAAAGCATCTGACAGGTTTAACTACTCACTTTTAAGCTAATGCTTCATTAGCTCTCTTTGTGCAGCCGACCCTGTAGCTAACTCTCATTCTGAATTGTGACACTGGCACATTCCAGTCCATATGTTTTACTTTGATATTATTTTATCGGCAGTTAGAAAAAGATTAAAATAAGCCACCGTCTTTCATTTGTGAAAATATAGATATTTATGGAAAGTGACAGAAGGAAGACGTGGCCATGTTTCTGAGGATTTTATTTGCTAGAGGCATGAATGTGCCTTCCAATTCTGTTTATTTTTTTCTTTTCATAAAATTAGTTTTATGAAGATTCTTTTGGAGTAAAGAAAGTGTTTTGACTGTACAGATGATGAAAGACAAATAAAAGAAATTCAGCAGGGATTCAAGGCTATATGAAAAATGAGCCACTAAGTAAAATCTGTCTTAATAAGTTCATGCATCATTTACTCTAATTCTGTGTGAGTTCTGTGTTTTTAGTGCTTTTCTGGTATTTGTCCATTCCTAATGAAGGTCTCATATTTATGCTATACTGTTTCACAACACAAATAACATCTGAACAGCTTTGTTTGTTTATTTATTTATTTATTTATTGTCCATTCCACAGGGCTAAGCACTTGAGTTCAGGTAGATCTGAAAGGCAATTTTTAAAAATGATTGCATGTAAAATGATGAGGCCATTTGGACATTTAAGTTTCATATCTTTCTTAATAAAACCAGATTTCCTAAGAATTTAGGGGTGAATGGGATTTGTTCTTTGTCTTGCGTAAGCCTAATTTTGTGCGCTTTTATCAGATATGCAACCTGAAATTAAAAATGACAGGTTGAGGTACATTGGTCTCTTTTATTAAGTTCAAGCCAACTCAGAATTATTAGAATCGTTCTTGTCCTTGATAAGTGAATTTTCAAAGGCAAATGTAGAGATAGTTTTGCATTTGTTAAGTCTTTAGGAAATCTTATTTTTCTTGTGATGTTGAGGATCAAGTGATGTTACTTGATGTATGTTCTTTTCTTCCCGTAACAGTTGCTGGCTTCATGTTGACAACTATTTTATATGGAGTTTTATTGGACCTGTCACTTTCATTATTCTGGTAAGCAGACTATTTTCCCTTCCTTTTTAGCTGCTACTTTAGAAATATTATTCAAAGACAACTCAGTTCATTGGTAATTTATGCAGTCACAGATTTATAAACATTTCTATTGTACAGGATAATCTTATAGTATATTTGAAATATACTATAAAGTATATTGTTTGTACACTTGCTAATTAACTGTTTCTGAAAATCACTTCTACTGAAAAATAACATTTCCCCTTTCTAGTTCACTACATCAAAAGCCTAAAATGTACTCTTATGTATAAGGCATGTTATGAACTACATGAATGCTTTCAAACAGTAAGTGAGCATTAACTTAATTGTTATCTCAATGTCTGCTGATTAATTTAGTAGTTTTAAGTGAATATCCATACCCTAAATTGTTTAAGGCATATGAAGTTTGAAAATCTTAAATTAATAAAGGAATATTAAGTAAATCTTAAACCTATTAGAAATAAAATTACTTTTCCAAGACTTAAAATGCGAAATTAAGGGATGGGGATATAACCCAATGGTAGAACCCTTGCCTAGTTGCATAAAGCCTCTAGGTCAGTCTCTAGTGTTGGAAGAAAAATTGGATTATTAGAATTTTTATTTTTAGGTGAATTTGATACAAGTTAAAATAATGACATTAATGTATTTTTAAATTTCTTATATTATCCTTGGTCATACTTACATTACACTAGAAACAAAGGAATGTAACTAAGTTTCAGGATTTTAGTATTTCAAATTTCATTCAGTTGTAGTATTATGCTAATAAACATGGGTATTATTAATTATTATATAGAAAACTAGTTGAAACATAAGTTTAAATATTACCTGTATATATATATTTTTTAAATAGAGAGGGACAGAGGGAGAAAGAGAGAATCAATTTTATTTAGTTTTTCACATGGCTTCCATTGTTCCGACACTGTTGCGTGCTGGAGTTTGAACCCACGTCCTTGCACATTCCATGCAAGCACCATAACCACTGAGCCACCACTCTAGCCCCATGGATTTGGGGTTTTTTTGTTGTTGTTTCAAAAAATTGACACATGAGCTTCTTAGGATATTTTTATGGTTAGCTAATGCTTCATAAAATTGGAAAAAATTTTTAATAGTTGAAAGAAACTTTAAACTACTCAAGTGTATGTGTATTTTATTGTCATTAAAACGAATCATTTTACACAATTACATACATAAAGCATGATGAAATTTGACATGAATGCTTTTATGACCTAAGCCAGTAAAATATTCTCTAGTGTTCTTTGGTAAGCTGATTTCTTATAAGACTTATTCAATCCAGATGATTACCCCGGGTTTTTGTTTGTAGGTTATGTATGTTAACATAACCTAAATTTATCTTGAATTAATGATAGACAGCTGGCCTGAAGAGGTATGATCCTTAAAAACACAGGCTTCTTTTTCCTCCCTAAGTCCTAGGCCAAACACATTTATACTTTGGAAACTATAAAGTCCAATTTAGGGATATTCAGTCTATAAAAATGCTGTGTGTTTACTTCTATTCTGCAGTTTTGTTTATTTTATATCTATAAAGGTAAGTACTGACTTTAGAACATTAAAAAAAAAATTTACTTGGCCAAAGGAGTTAATGTTCATACATTCTCTGTTTTTAGGAAGAGGTAAAACACATTTTATTATATTGCCATTTTACAGTGACAGCCCAGTATTATTTATTAGTCTCTTAATATTATTCTCTACCAAATCTGTTAGGTTCAGATGTGAAGGGTTTTGGAACATTTTTCTGAATTAAAAAAAATGAAAGAAACCAGCAGGTAGCAATCACAGTATAGATATCCTTGGAATTCTCCCGCAATTGTCTTGCCCTCTGTTCTTCCCAACACAGAGTGAGACTAAGGGTGGTGTGGGAATGCCAAAAGATCTTACAGAACAATGTTTAACCTAAACTGAAATATAATTGTACAGCATAAGCTTGCTGAAAATACATATATACCTACATATACTCTCTGATAAATACATATATACTTACATATATTTTCTGATACTTTTAAACCTCAATTCATATGCAAATCTTAATAATGTAAACTGTATTGTGTGCTTCTCTTTGGAATATTATTATAACCAAAAAATTGCCTGTAGATGTTCTGAGAAAACATAGTTGTGCTTTTCCAGCTCTTCTGAATTGAAACCATTTAACTCAGTCGTATTAAATAGGTGTACATTTTTAATAATAGTGTTCTATGAAGAAAAATAATATGCTAAGGAAGATAAAACTTCCCACTCCCACATCTCTATAGAATGTCTTGCCTACAGGCACTGGAGTTATTATATCTATGAGAAAAGTGCTGGTAAGTAATGAGCAGTGGGGAACCATTAGTATGCCTGAAATGGTTTAATGAAAGCTTGGATCATGACACGTCAGGAGCTGTTCTTATCACTTGGACAGCTCCATCTGCATCATTAATAATTAATTCAGTTCAGTAAGAGTTCAGCTCACACACTCATTTAGAAGTCTTCTTCAGAGAACACCTCTCTGGCTGCTAGTCCCAGGGAGAAATAGGTTTCTGCTTGGCTAACAGCAAAGATCTGGAGATACAAGTACAGTTTTAGAGTTGCATTTGCCAGGTAGCAAAAGCTCCAGGGAGGACAAAAAGGGTCAGAACATGTGCAGTTCAGCTAGGTTACTTCAGAGTGGTGTTTCTGTTCTTCTGTCTTATCATATCCATGTCAGCACCGCAAGCTGCAGAATGAATTTTAAGCTGCTAAGCTCAGACGGATGTGATTCGATTCAGCAGGTTGATGACCATAAAGCAAACTGCACTTCTATAATCTGTGGTACCTTTTTTTTTAAACTTCTTTGTCTTTTCCTGTTATCAAAAGGGATGATGTTTAACTATACCATGTTATTAAGTAGCATTATATTTTATCATCGAATTTTACTGGCAGATTAAATAATTTTGCAATTATTTGGGAATAGCTGAAAGAGTGCTATTGGTCAATGAGACAGAAAGAAGAGCCCTGCTTAGTGGTTAACTCTTTTTAGCTGTATAGGAAAAATTCTTCTAAAAATTGTTTTTTTTTTCTTCTGGATCTGCTCCCACCCTTTCATATGGTGTTTAAACTGTGAAGAGATTCCCACTTATATATTTACAACTGCACACATACACACAGTCATAGACCAAAGTTCATAGTTGATTAATTTCTGAACAAATTGCTTCATCTTCAGAATATATCATGAGCATATTTAGGCTGTTGGGTTGACATACATAGCTAATGTAATCCTAATAACCTATATTTACGGGTGATTTCTGCATGAAAATCCGAGTAACTACTTGTATTTACCATGTGTACAAATATGCACACAAATGTTTGTGTGTATATTTGTAGCTCCACATTTTTCTTTTCTGACTGATGCATAAAAGCCTTTCAACGAATCATAAAGTTTATGTTTATACTCTGGTATTTTACATTTGGGAGGGGGAAAACCCCACAAAGAGCAAGGAAGGCAAAAAAAAAAAAAAATTGGCCTCCTTGGAGTACAGGTGAAAGGAACAGCAATTGGACAGTGCCCACCATCTCCCTTCACCTGCTTTCCAGTGAGAGGTGGATGCAACTCTATTTGTGTGATTAATTTTTAAATGCGTACCAAAGGCAAGAGAATAAATTATCAACAAAAATAAGGAGAAAGAAGTCATTTATTTTAACAAAAACTGGTGTGGGGAGTAGGAAGAGAAGGGAGAAATGAATTTGAGCCTGGAAAGAGCCATTTATGTCATATGAAGAAAATGCAAACAAGTTAGGAACTCAGGTTTGGAGACTGTAATTTAAAATTAATTTAAAATCCGATGTTTTTGTGTTACAGTGACTTGTGGACTACAGAATTTATCAAAGATGTTTTTATTTGCTCATTTTTCTCTGTTTATTTTTATTCCCATTGTTGTATTTTAAAGGAACAAGAAGGGTGGGTGAGATATACTAAAATATTATATTCTACAAAATCGTAAATTCTTATCAGAGTGTATTACCTCCTGAGAAAGATCATAGCAACAGTGTTTATTCTGTGAAACTAAAATTTAGCATTACAACTTTTAAGTATTGAGAAAATAAGAGAACTCTAAAACCATACTTAAAAAGTTGTATTTCAGTGTTTATTCTGCTTATTTCCAGGAACTATTTCACTGTCATATGCTGTATGACATTTAATATGGCGGTACCATATGAAATTGTTTAATATCTATATGGTAGAAGTATCTTTATGTTTCTTTAAAAAACTAGTATATCACTGACATTTTTTTTTTTAGTGAGTTTGGGAAAAGAAAACTCATTTAGGATTTTTTTTGGCCATTTTATGATTTGTAGTATGTCTTGAATGCCTTTTTCATAATTCCTTTGTTTTTAAATAATAAATTTTGTCCTATTAAATATGCCATTGCCTCATTATTTGTATGCCTTCTATTTTGTAGAGTAAATTTGTGCAGAACTTAAATAAATTTTTTGGAAAATCTATGCATTGACTGTAATTTTTATTTTTAGTTTCTTTACATTGGAAAATTAAGAAACACTTGAAAAAATATCTAAGTGAAAAAATCCTTCAAGGGTTATGTGATTATTTTCCCAATATTTTTAGCTCTTTTTAAAGTGACTTCAATTTTCTTAATACATTGTTGTCTTAGGTCAGCTTTTTAAAGTTTCATTTTTAATATTTGCATTTGGATATTCTGAATTTATGTACTATTTAGCTACATGAGAATGGTAACTATCATAACAAAGTTTGGAGAAGACATAATGGACAGTTAAGCATGCAGGTTGAGTAGTAAGGTGAAGTGTGAGAATTCTGGCACCGTTACTGATTGTGGGATGGTAGAAGTTCCCAGAGGAAATGGATTGTAGGTATACTCAGGCAAGTCATCAGGTGGAAGTCATTCAAACAGTACAAATATTATGCAGAAATGGAACTCTTTTTAATATATAGAACTAGTATATTTGTTGTTTGATGATGCTGTACTTTCTCACCCAGAAGAAATTGGTTATTGTTATTGGGAAATACTGTTGGGTATGGAGCCAGACCACAGCATATTGAATTTCTACATGGACATTATAGTAGTTAAGTAATCTTTGGCAAGATACATCTCAATAATTTGTAAATTGGGCATACAGGAGCTGCCTGCCACCGTTGGCAGTAGGAAAGTAGCTTATTCCTCCTTCCCACCATTCTCTACATTTTCCTAACTTGTCAATGTATTATATAAAAAGAAAACATCTGACACTTATACTCCATTGAAAACCTCATTTGAGCAAATGGAACAAAAATGGAGAAATGCAGCTAACAGTGTACTTTTTAAGGACTGAATGAAAATGTTTTCTCTGGCACACATATTCAACTGGACTAGTTTTCAGTATTAGCTAGAAAAAAATGTATTATATGTAAGCTTTAATTATATTTCTGTATAGGTAGATTTTCAATTTCTTATTTCACTTTTATTGAAAAAAAATTCATTGTTATAAGACTGTTTTTATATGATTTTGTTCATTGAAAAAATACTTGTTCTGAGGAGTTCATCCCCAGACTTTTCTATTCAGTTTCTTTTCACAACATAATACTTTACACAGTCCACATTTCCTCACATCCACATTCATTAGTTTGCTTTTAATTTTATATATTTTGGTGGATAATAAATAACTTTTTCCTTTCTGGAATGTACTACTACTACTATTTTGTTTCTAAGGTTATGAAACAGAATAATTTATATGCATGGAAAGTAATGAATGTCAAATGATGGCCTTAATTAAGAAAATGAGTGAGGAATCCCTAGATTTACAAATTTGGAATTAAAGATGTGTTTGTGTTAAGAAATTCAAAAAGAAGCTGGGAGAGAACACAGGATTTTAACTGAGTCTCTCAAGCAGGTCTGTGACCAAGGGTTGTAGTCAGTTTGCTTGCAATGGTTTTGGTTTGTTTTTAGTATATTGATACAGTTATTCCTTTTAATCATTTTTTAAATTTTAGTAGTGAAGGTGCTGTATAAGCTATAGGGGTAATAACAGTGTTGGTTTAGTTTATTTTAAAAATATTAACAGTATATGCTTTATCATGATTCTTTAAAAACCTAATTAATATTTACCGTATTATCAGGTGGTTCTCTCAAATTAATTTCTCAAAGGCAGAAACTGTTGTATCCACAATCCTTGTGTGGAGCAGTCATGTCAATAAGTATTTGTTGAAAGAAATGTATTATGTTGTAACATCCCTGAAAATGCAAGCATTATTTGTGACCAGCTGGACTAATCTTTAGAAAATAAAGCAAGAAAATATTTCTATAATTTTACTTACTTTTTCTGTAGATAAATATTTTAAGAAATTAATTTTTAAATACTTAAAAACAAAAAGCTGCTTTTGTCCTCTAGGAGTTAATATTGAAGGGTAGAACGCTATCTGCCAACACTTACAAGTTATGCCCATTAACCTCACTTTCCTGTAAGAGGACATTCTACCTCTAAGAGGAATAATAAAGCACAGTAGGCAAAACGCTAAACAGCTTGGTAAAGCCTTTGTTGTTCCCAAACTCATTTTAATAGGACGGACTTAGGAATTTTAATTTATTTCCCCGTATGATCTTTCCTAGTTATAAAAATCATAAGTCATGATAAACGAGTAAAACAATGCTGTTATTTGATTATGCATCATTGTGATTCAGTAATAAGGTTTAACAAAGTTGTGCTGATTATCTGCCACCAAGGAACTGAATTCATTCTCCACAAATAGTGGGGTCCTTTTCTGAATATAGCATTTGAGCTGGTAGTCTCTTTATCATGGAAAGGTCTCATAATAACCTTGTTTTTAACTCTTTTGAAACGACAATACAAAATATAAGTGTCCAAAAAATCCTGGATCAGTATAGTTTAGTTCTACTTTTGGAGCATGAAATGCCTCCTTTCCATCAGGCATCAGTAGAAGCAAATGCAGATTACTTATCTTTGTCTGTCCTCAGTTAAAACAGAACTCCCTTTTATGAGTTCACTCTTGTTGACCTCTTTGCCTCCCAGACCTTCTGTGTTGAATTCCACCATTCCCAGGTTGCTTTTGTTTGCACCTAGATTTGTTGCAAAGCAGAATGTTTAGAGCTTAAAACAGCCTTTTGTCAGAACCAAGCAACCTCCAAATGACACGGGGACACAGAAAGAAGGGATTCATGGTTAAATAATGGCTAAATAATGGTTAAATAGGAAATACAGATGTATATTTTTAAAATTTGCCTCACTTCATGTTGAAAGGTCTTCATGCAGTTTCTTTCACTTGCCTCTCACAGTACATTAGCAATAGATTGTGCACATGGTATTAATCTCATTTAATCAGTCAAAATTAAGAGCTAGACTTTTATCCAAGTCATCTTGGTTCCAAACCCAGGGATTCTTCCTTAACTTGATGGAAATGATCCTTCTAAGAAATTCACTTCAGCATTCACTGAATGGCTTTTGGGCCCTGGAGTACATGCAGCTAAAGAAACTAATCTAGGTTTTCTAATTTATTTAATCATTACCCCATGATACTAACTTAATGAGCTTGTAATTTCATGTCAAATGATCTATTAAAGAATTGATCATATAGAGCCATAGTGTTTTTCACATAGGCTGAAGTTGATCATTGCATACATAAAAACTGAAATTGAATCATTGTCTACTATCATATCCACATGCTGCTGCTATTACTGCTTTACTTCATTGACTACATTTGCAAAAAATTTTTTTACTCATTGCTTATAGTGATATGATCCTTTCTTTATTTGTTATAACAGCTAAATATTATCTTCCTGGTGATCACATTGTGCAAAATGGTGAAGCATTCAAACACTTTGAAACCAGATTCTAGCAGGTTGGAAAACATTAAGTAAGTATTTCGTATTTTAAGTTTAATACTTGACAAGCTAAGTCAAAGATATTCTCCACAGGGAATACAGGTATTTTTGCCTTCTATCAACTGTAGAAATTATTCAGAATGAAGTTTTACTGATCAAAGGGAGTCTCACTGTTACTGTGTTAAAGACGTGGGCCAAAAATTAGATATTTCTGTCTCTATGTAGAATGAAGGAATTGTTTCAGTGGCTTTGTGGAAATTTCATATCACTGTAGCAATTTCATTTGAATTTAAAATGCAGTTCAAAATGATGCTCCTGTTTGCATGACTGATGTGATTTTATTAAGTTTGTTTTGGTAAATGACTTTTTGATTTAAGGATTCTGAGCAGTTTCTCTTCCTAATCCTGTTTTCCGAAGTGAATTTGTCCTATTACTATTGTTAATTTGAAGATTATCTATTGTTTTTATGCTAATTAAACAAATGTTTACTTTATCTCAATAGGGTTATTGGAATATTCTATCAATGGAAAAATGCTATCTAATTAACAAACTTGATAGCTGTTGATTCATTAAAACATCTTATGGAGGCATTTTCAGAGTTATTTTTAAAATGAGTCATACTTTAGAACTTGAGGTATTCAAGTTGGTTATAACGGGGTTTTGAAAATAGTCGTTTTAGAGTAAAAAATGGCAGATGGATAGTAAGGATAAGTTTAAAAAAATAGATGTTTTAGATAGGTTAGTGCCAGCTTCATTGCATGTTGCATGGTAAGAGAGAGAGCTAATCTTTAGCATCTCTCTCTTTTCTTCCTTTTCCTCTTTCTGTCTTCTCATCTACACCAGTAATTACCGTGTTTGTGATGGCTACTATAATACGGACTTACCTGGGTAAGGTAGAACCCTACATTAACAAATTTATGGCATGATTTATCTTTTTTACAAATCCGTCAATATCATGAATTGCCCTTTTATAATTATTTTGGAATATCTAATTTGCTATAGTATTTTTAAACTATAATATGCCTTTATTTTTTAATTGCTTGCCTCTGCATTTTGACTTTCTTAATTTTGACTAATTTATAAAATATATAAATGCTTTCTTATTACTTTCTATTTTAATTCTGTCTAATAATTTTGTTTCTCTTTTCTGCTTATAATGCTTTCTAGCTATGAAGATAATAAGCCATTTATCAAGTAAGATCATTAGTTAGACATGGAATGCACTGACTTTAAATCCTTTCATTCCGCCCTATTTTCTACAGTTCCTTTCTCCTTAAGCTATTCATGATGAAATCTCTCCAAAATTATTTTGTTTTGAAGTTGCCTTCATGTTTTTACCTCATTTCAGCTAGGCTCCTTCATGCTTTAGTTATAAACCTTAGGTTCACCTAAGACTAGTTCATAGAATCTGAAGTTTAGGTGTTAAGTGATTATCTGCCATTTAACCTTTCTGTATGTGTCACATTATTCAGTGTCATGAGTATACCACAGGAATAAAAATATGGAAGTAAACTAATTAAGGATTCCTTAATTTCTTTAACCAAAATGCACATAAAAGTCATGGGGGATATTTTACAACCTATATTTTAAAGTAGTTTGATACCTGTGTATTCAAGAATAAGAAAAGGTCATGCCTGCTGTTGCGGTTTTCACTGGAGGCTGCAGTACTGAATGCTGTCGTTCTATCTTAATGAAAGGTTAAAGACCAAATGCTGTTGAGTTTGAATGTGAACATAGAGAAAGTCAACTGCTACTACTGACATGTTAATAAATAAGTGTGACGAGTGTTTTTTCCCTTGTAGAACCTGTTGAAAAGAGTCACTTTATTTTTTCAGGTCTTGGGTGCTTGGTGCTTTAGCTCTTCTGTGTCTTCTTGGCCTCACCTGGTCATTTGGGTTGCTCTATGTTAACAAGGAGACTGTGGTGATGGCGTATCTCTTCACCATCTTCAACGCTTTCCAGGGAGTGTTCATTTTCATCTTCCACTGTGCTCTCCAGAAGAAAGTAAGTACACAGAAACACCTAGGGCCTCTGCTTGCTTCTTCTGCAGCTTGAGAACACTAGCTGCAATAGAGAAGCCACATAGAGCATGTTATTTTTTACCATGTTAATTTTAATATCTGTCTGGAAATTCAGGTCTTGCGTTATAAAATTGAATACCAGTCATCTTTTGGATCTCAATTTGGGCAAGTTGTAAATGAGATATTTACCTTAAAATTTCTTCTTT
Source organism: Aplodontia rufa (assembly GCA_004027875.1). Taxonomy (NCBI): domain Eukaryota; kingdom Metazoa; phylum Chordata; class Mammalia; order Rodentia; family Aplodontiidae; genus Aplodontia; species Aplodontia rufa. The sequence goes on along the minus strand of PVKS010006860.1, from coordinate 907 downwards.
GCTAGTAAGGTCTGCAAAATGCTTTACTCACAGAGGATACATGGTGAAGAAGGAGGGAAAAAAATTAAATTTATTCCTTGTTCACTTACAGGAATGCAGTGGTCCAAAATGAAATTGAGTGTAAGGATAAATCATGTCAACTTTAAACACACCAGACATACAAAGAATTAATGCTAATGTTGACTGTTAATTTTGAAAGATTTAAAAACTAATAATTTAGACCTCTTGTCCTAGTATTTTTGTCCTGACTCATGTTAAGTGAACTGAGCAAAAAGGAATCAAAAATTAAAGTTAAAAGTGAAAAACTTTAATCAGTAGCAAGATATAAACCTAAGAGAATCACTTAGCTGCCATTTAAGTTTGAAATTTCTGTGCCTCTCATAAGGTATCATCCTTCCCTGTCTGCATATCTAATGTAGTCTTTTTATTCTGTTATTACTAGTTGGTCACTAAATTGAACAGAGAAATAGAATTGTGAAAGTGAAAACTATTATGTTTTCAGTTCTGACAAGATGATAGTGTTGTTACTTCCATCAGTTTTGAATAAGCTATAATTTTGAGATAATGACAGTGGAATGTGCAATACTGACGGATAATGTACATTCACAGCAATATAGGCATTAGGCAAAACCAACACCAGAGGGTATTATTTGGATAAAATACCATTTTGATTGCCATTGTCTTGGTTATACGGCATTTCAGAACAGTTAATAGCCATTAAATGTGTAGAAAAATTTTGTGAGGTACCACGTGTTATCTAATAACTGTGAACTCTGACTTTCTAAGCATTGTACAGAGATAACCTTGGTAACTAATTTATTTATTTCTCATGCAGATGAGTAGCCTTTGCACATGTCTATGATCACTTTCATCATTTCTTGACTATTGCTCCAACCTTTCTACCTTT
>PVKS010006859.1:12317-76080 GCA_004027875.1 Aplodontia rufa | reverse complement strand
AAGAGCTCATCTTCCAAAGGAGTAGGGACACCATGTCCAACAGAAAAGTACCACAGCTCTGTCCCAAAGGAAGAGCTCCTGACTGCTGGCTGGAGCCTCTTCTTTAAAGGCCTTCACCCCGCCCCCTCGAGGTCTCTCTACATTAGCTCGTTCTTTGCCACACCTGGATTTCGGAGGCACACGTTTGATCAGTAGGCCTCTACCTGCACCCTTTGAAGGATCTAGAATAATTGGCAGGTGATCCCAATTCGAAACGTCTGAAGCCCGTGTCCACACCCTGTTTTTCAAGCTTAACAATATACAATCTAGCAGCCCCTCCTGAAGGAGCTTATGCAAACAGCAACAAGATCCAGGGCAGCTGATAAAGCAAAGGTCAGACCCCAACAACTGAAAGGTGTTAAGAAAGAGTTGATTATTTAATTTTGCTTATGAAAGACTTTATTGATGAGAGATGGATGATTCCATTCTGAGGAAACAGCAAACAGAGCTCAAGTAAGACAAACCAAGGAGCCACCTGAGATGAACCAAGGGACTGTGGGGTCTGAACCTAAGAAATTCATAATGTCTTTTATTAATTACTATGTGATACATCCTTACAATATTTTTTTCTGCTTTGATTTTTTTGGTTGTGCTGTCTTGAACATCTCCTGTATATCAATTATGTTCTAAAAAGGGAATGGAAGCATAATTTATTCTTTTCTCCATCAAAATTAATCATAGTGAAGTTTTTGTTGTTGTTTGTTTCACTGATGAATTAGAAAAGTTTCTTCCACTTTATTATAAATGTCCTGTGAACTTTTAGGAGTACTGATAAATGTTTGGGAGCATCTGTGAGTTCATAACACACAGAAGTTATAAAATTTGAGGGCATTAAATTTTCTACGTAGTAACTAAATTTTTTAGAACTTCTTCAACTGAACCATAATTAACCAGTTTCTCAGAGATATAAACTCACTGGATGTTACAAGTTTCCTGTTATTCTTGTTAATGTCATTATTTCATGACAAAACACCAGAAGATTAATTTTTTTCTACATACAGTTCAAACAGTAATATCCTCTTAATTAATTATATAATCAATTTATGATTCTATTTTTTACTTCTTTTCAAAGTATGCCTTTTTCATTGACATATTGTTGGATCAGATAAAACAATCGCTATGCTTATTATTTTTTTATTTTACTCCTTGATATCAAAATAGTAGGAGAATAGCATGGGCTCTAGGGGGTAAATCTAAATCTAAGAATACATACATATCATATTGTTTCCTTGGATGCATTTTTGATTGTACAATAACTAAATTTCTTAATAAAAATAAATAAAATATAACAAATAATAATAGATCAGTAGAGTAGAGCAAGTGGATCAGGGAGATGGAAGAGGGGTGGGAAAGGGAAGGTACTAGGGAATTTGCTGATCAAATTATGCTACACACATGTGTGAATATAGCATAATGAATCCCACTCTTAAGTATAATTAAAATCCAATAATTAAAAAGGCAATGATGCTAAGTATAAAAATAAGGCAAAACTTTAATAAATGTGTATATTACCTAAAAAAAAAAATCAGTCTGCTTCACTTGCCTCAGTATCTCTGGGTTTCATTCCTTGATTCTGAGAGGATATGAATCTGACATTCATAAAAATCACCATCAGAGCCACACCTCACCTGTTTACAGTTATCAACCGGTTAATCCTTATCAGGGGATTAATGCACTAACTAGATTAAGGCTTCTACAACCTAATCATTTCTCTTCTAAACTTTCTTATGTTTTCTCACATAAGAATTTCGGAGTGATACCTCACATTTAACCATAACACATGTTTATATATATATAAACATATTTAGAGTATACAGTCTCATATAGTCATATTATTATCAACCATTTTAGTACAGGAGCAATTTCTAAAAACCTTCCTATTAGAAACTGTATTAATATAGCTGACTTCAATGCTGAATTCATCCAACAGTTGTACTATTCACATTCCTTTCATCAACACATGAAATATTCTTCAAGATAGATCACAAACCAAGCCTCAACAAATACAAGATTATTGAAATTGTTTATCTTTTTATACCACAATGGAACAAAGCTATAAAGCAACAATAGAAACTATAAATTACACAAATACATGGAAACTGACCAACGTGCTCTTGAATTACCATTGGTTCAATGAAAAAAATCAAACAATACAACAGAAAATTGGAAAAGAGAGAAAAAATGGATAAATTAATGAACACATATAACCTAACAAAATTGACACATAATTCCTGAACAGATTAAAAATGTATTACAAGATTGAATAAGTAATAACATGTCTCTAAACAAAGAAAAACTTATGATTTGATGGTGTTTTCACATATTATTTTTAAAAAATGCTGAAAATGGGGGGAACTCATTGTATGAGGATAACATTTCATCAAAACTATAACAGAAAAAAATTGTAACATAAAAAAGAGGAAACTACAAACTGATAACACTCATGAACTCAAACACAAAGTTATCAGCAAAATATTAACAAACCAAATCCAATAATAAATAAAAATTATCATACACCATGATCAAAGTAGATTTATCCTAGAGAAACAAAAACCATTTAACATATGCATATCAATAGCTTGATATAGCACACCAACCTATTGAAAGACAGAAATTATACAACTATCTTAATAGATGAAGAAAAACTTTTGATAAAATTCAATGCCCTTTCATAATAAAAACCATCAATAAATTAGTATGAACATATGAGAAAACAATAAAAGATATACAATATCATGGTAATATAGAAAAAGCTGAAAGTGTTTCTGCTACAGTCTGGAACAAAACAACAATTTCCACTTTCATCAACTATTCAACATAGTACTATTAATCTTAGCAAGAATAGTAAGATAAGAATAGTAAAGGGAATCCAAATTGAAAATAAATCAAATTATCCCTCCTTACAAATTATACGATCTTTTACATAAAAAATAAGGACTATAAAAGCCAAACTGTTAGAGGAGATATATTTACCTGTAAGATAAAACAAAACAAAGTACAAAAAAAAATCATATAAATTTTATACACCAATAGGAAACTATCTGGAAAACAAAATTGGTTCCATTCACAATATTTACACACAAACATATGCATGAAAATGATGTCTAGGAACAAAAATTAAATAAGAAAGATAAAGATATCAAACACTGATGAAAGAAATAAAAGACACAAAGAAATAGAAAGACATTCCATATTCATAGACTGGAGGAATCAATACTGTTAAAATGTCATAGTTCCAGAACAATTAATATTCAATGCAATTCTCATTAATATGCCAATTGCATTCTCTGCAAAACTAATACAGGCAATCACAAAACTCATGTGGAAATACAAAAGAATCAGACTAGCTAGAGCAATCTAGTTAAAGCTGGAGGAATCACAATACTATATCTGAAATCATACTGCAAATCTATGATAATCAGAAAAGCACGGTATTGGTATAAAAATAGACACATAGGTGAATAAAATAGAATTAAAAATCCATAAATTAATACATATATTTATGACCAAGTGAATTTTCAACAAAGATACTCAGAATAAACATTTGAGAAAAGATGGTCTTTTCCACAAATATTATTGGGAAAATGATATGCACATGCAAAATAATAAAACTAGGATCCTTCATTAGTTACAAAAATCAACAACAACAACAAAAAAACAAGTCCAATAATCCAGTAAATAAATTGGTAAATGAACTAAACAGACAATATGAATGGCTAAAATCTAGGAAAAAATGTTCATCTCTCACCATCAGGGAACCTCAAGTCATATCTACGTTAAGATTCTATCTCACCTCAGTCAGGATGGCTATCATTAGTAATATAAAAGTAAATAAATAAATGCTGATAATGATATAGCAGAAAGCAACCCTTATATATTACTGGTGGAAAAGGAAATTAACACATCCATAATGAATAATCTGTATGGAAAGTCGTAAAAAAATGAAAATAAAACACAATACGATCCACCATATAGTTCCTTGTTATATACTTTAAAGGAATTAAAGTCAATATGCCATAAAGATATCTGCATACCTCTCTTTATCATAGCACATTTCACAATTGCTAAATACAGAATTAGTCTAGGTGGCCAGCAGTGAGTGGTGATTAAAGTAAGTACAGTATGTATACAAATGGAGCATCATTTAGCCATAAAGCAGAGTGGAAGCATGGTATTTGCAGAAAAATGGATAGAACTGGAGGTTATAATGTTAAGCAAATAAGACAGACACAAACACACAAGCTTTTCGATTTTCCCTCATAAGTGTTATCTAGGGTTAAATAAAGAAAACAAGACTGTTTGGAGACTATTAGAAAAGTGGAAGGGGAGAGAGAAAAATGAGGGAGGCTAACTGAGTTGTGGATATGACCACAGTATGTTATTTGCATGCGTGAATGTGTCACAGTGAATCTCATTAATCAGTATAATTAAAATGTGCTAATTAAAAAATAAACTGGAAATGAATCAAGTACCTAAACATAAAAATATAAACTATGAAACTACTACAATCAAATAGAGGAAAATCTCCAAAACATTGGGAAAAGCAAAATTTTGATATAATATCTCCAAAGCACAGGTAACAAGAGCAAAAACAGAAAAATGGGTTCATATCAAAATTAGAAGTTCTGCATAAAAAAAGGAAACAATCAATATATTGAAAAGTCAACCTACACGTGGAAAAAAGCCTTGCAAACTATTCATGTGATAAAGGGTTAAAATCCACACTACAGAAGGAATTCAAACAATTTAATAGCAAAAAAAGAAACTGCAAGTAATCTGATTAAAAACTGGACAATTACAATGGAGTTCTACTCAGCTATTAAAAAGAACAAAATTATGACTTTTGTAGGTAAATGGGTAGAAATGGAAAAAACATGCTGAGTGAAACAAGTCAAACTCAGAGACCCAAAACTCTAATGTTTTCTCTCATATGTAGAAGCTAGAGTAGAATTAAGGATAGGGTAAAATATAGTCAAGTTTATGTACTAGACTCACCAAAGTTGGAATAACAAATGATTGCGGAGAAGTCTAGTTATGAAGGAGGGAGAGGAGGGCAGTGGGCATTTTGGAAAGAAAAGGGAGGTTATAAATACTGTATGGTATATTTTATTCCCCTGGAAAGCTAAATAATACTCATACAGACATCCAACACTAGAAATTTTTTTAAAAATATTGTATATGTATATATACATTAATATCTGTAATGGAGGGAATGCAGTGGAGGCACAAGATCAAGGGATGGTGGGTGGGGATGAAATCCTGGATAAGGATTCCGCTCAAATTACATTTTTATTATGTGCACATGTATGATTTGTTTTTTTTTAAAGAGAGAGATGGATAGCAATAGAGAGAGAGAGAGAATGAGTGAATTGATTTTATTTGGTTTTTAATGTTGCTTTTGTTGTTCCAACACTTCATTGTGTACATGATGCTGGGGTTCAAACCCACATTCTCTCACATGCCAGCCAATGTCAAACACATTAATATATGTTTGACAATGCACTGCACCAATAAAAAACAGTAAACTAAACTACAAAGAACTGGCAATATTCAGTAAAAAAAAAAATTGGACAAATAATCTGAGAGAGATTTCTCTAAGGAAGATATACAAATAGCTAAAAAAGCTTGAATAAAAATCAAATCAAAATGGATCAAGGAAATAAGAATTAAACCAGCTACCATACAACTGCTAGAAGTGCAGCATATGGGGGTAGGCAAGGACTTTTTCAACAAGGCTCCCGAAGCCAAAGAATCAGTCAAGAATAATGAGTGGGATGCCATTAAAGTAAAATGCGTTTGCTCAGTCAATAGAGAACCTATGGAATGGAAGATAATCTTAGCCTGTGATTCTTCCGACAGGGGACAACATCCAAAATTTACAAAGAACTCAAAAAGCTTAATATAAAAACCACTAGCTCTCCAATAAATAAATTGGCCAGAGAGCTAAACAGGAACTTCTAAACAGAGGAAATCAAGCAAGCCCATGAAAATGTCTAAGTACAAAGTGTCTAAACCAGTAGTAATCAGATAAATGCAAATCAAAACTACATTAAGGTTTCACCTCACTCCAGTCAGATTGGCAAAGGTAAAGAATATAAACAATAACAGATGCTGGAGGCATTGTGGGGAGATAGGAACATTGGCACTCTGTTGGTAGAACTGGGGTCTGGTAGAGCCACTCTGGAAAGCAGTGTGGAGACTCCTCAAAAAATTAGGGATGAGTACCCGCGTTTAAACCCTAGCACCACATATATAACTAAGTGTTGGAGAAAGAAAGGCCTGATGAAAACATAAATAAAATTGATTCTCTGTCTGAAAAAAAAAATTAGGGATGGATCTATCATACGACCCAGGTATCTCTCTCCTGGGTATTTTTCCAGACCTAGAATCAGCGCATTACAGCGACACAGCAAAATCAATGTTCACAGCAGCCAAAAGGTTTCACTGGAAAATTGTAGCAAACATTTAAGAAAGAAAAGATTTTAATTCTCCACAATTGCTTCCTGAAATTGAAATAGGGAAGGTACTTAATAAATTTGCCTTGAACAATATAATCCAAGAGTGCTGAAGAAGAGTTACATAATGAGACTAATGTATTTTTTGCAGGTATACAAGTTTGTTTCAACACTTTAAAATCAATTCGTTTTTAAACCCATCAATGTAATCTATCATATCAACAAAACAAAGAAGAAAAATATGTTTAAATCAGTAGATGCGGAAAAAGCATTAAAAATGCTTTTTCAAAAACTAGCTCAAGTAAAAACTCTTAACAAACTAAGAATACCAGGAAACTACCACAACATGATAAATAAGTTATATGAAAACCTGTAACTAGCACCATAATTTGTGGTGTGAATCTTATTGGTTTCAAATGTAACATAACAAGGGATACTAAAACAGAAAAAAGAACGTTTCATGAAAACAAGGAAAAAATATGGATTTTTTTAATAGTGAATAATAACAGCAATATTGGTTAATTGTTAATATTGACAAATGTACCATAATAATGTAAAATATTAATAGAGAAAATAAGTAGAAGACACAAGTGAATTCTCTGTATCACCTTTGTAACTTTTAAGTAAATTTAAAAATATACTGAAATTTAAAGTCTATTTTAAAAAATAAAATACAATCTTCAATAACTTATCTACAACTGAACTCTTTTTTTAAAATTGAAATTCGTTTTCTGAGGATTCTGAAGCTATTTTTCTGTACAAAAATCCACCTGGTCAGTACATGTTTTTGGTTTTATTAAACCACACATTTCAAGAGATGAATATCTCTAGGAGAATGATTGCCAATTTTTTAATAAAAAATAAAATAATTAAATTAGATACTACCCAGAAAATGATGCTTGCAATTTTTGTACCAGATCTTGTGTGAGTTGAAATGTACATTTTTTTTTATATAAGCACTGCTAGAATTCAAATTAAAAGTGAGTTCACAGGGCTGCTGTAGCTGTAGCTCAGTGGTTACTGTGCTTGCCTGGCATGCACAAGTACACGGGTTCAAACCCCAGCACCATGTATACAGTGAAGTGGCTGAGCAATGAAAGCCACATGAAAAATTAAATAAAAAATTGATTCTCTCTCTCTCTCTCTGTCACTCTCTCTTTAAAAAATAAAAAAGAAGTTCACAGAAATAATGAAATCTATTTTATGATAATAATATATGTGTAATAATAATTCTTATAATAATCTTGCTCATTATTTATTTCTTACATGATCATTACAGGTTTTTCAAAATTATTATGAATGCAGTTACTCTAGAACTAAAACCTTTGTTGAGATAGAAATTAATGAAAATCCTTGTAAAAATTATAAAGGCATTTCTTGTAAATTAAAGGTTTCTAGAAATTGAAATCTTTACAGAATAATCAGTTCATCAATTCTACATGGAATTTCAAACACACTTGGCTTCTAAAAATACATTTGCATACCTAAAATTATCCTTATACAATAGGGGCCATATTTATTTCAAATTGGAAAACATATAAATATATTTCACACTTACATACATACATAAATTTATGTGATCGCTGTATTTAGAAAAGAAACCAGAGCATCCCGAATATAATGAAAGTAGTTTGTGAAGAAAAGTCATTGAATCTACTAAGTTATAGGAACTACCATAGACATTTTTCTAGGGTAGTTTTTTAATTTTCCAAGAAAACCCATTAAGAATATCAAATTGCTGATGAAAATGGCAAACTGATTTATTTCTCTGGGGTGATCATTAAGGCAGCACACACATACAACATACAAACACACTAATCTTAGATTCAGATAGCATACACTGAGTTCATGTGAATGAAATGAGTAATCATTACAAAATCTTAGTTTCTAATGACAGCATCTACTCAGAAGATATGGGGCATAAAGTGGAATTAAAGAAATTTGACTCACAAAATCTTCAAGAAAATGAGAAAATCAAGTTTCAGACTATGTACCTAAACAGCAGGCAACAACATTCTGAGATCTGTATCAGTAAAAGAAAATAACATTGGCATTAATGAGAAATGGAAATGGATTCCAGGATCCTACGATTGCTGACTTTTAAGAGCCTCCATCATGCATGTTCCCAGTGATATATTGAGTACTCATGATCTTTCTCATTTAACCCCTTTAAATAAAGTTGCATGTTAGGTTATCTCCTTGGAAAAACATAGGGCATAATTCATCCCTTCTGGAATTTAAGGTGGGGTTAAGAAATTTTTTCTTGTACCTTGAAAGGCCTCCTACAATATTGGGTGTTGTTCAAAAAGTGAAAGGATATTCCAGAGATGATAGGGAACCATAAACATGAAAATGTCTGTTACACTTCTTTGCATAGCTTATGTCACATGTATTGATTTTGTTTTCAATTATTGTTTCATAAAATAATATACAGAAACCTCCTACCAGCATGGCTGCAAAATACTATATAATAAAAGTATAAACATTGTTATTAACCTATGAATTTTTTTATTTTTGGAAAATGTAAGCAGGTATAGTCATTCAACTGATGCTATCTCAGTTGGTAAAATTATTTTAGCCATATACTTTGCATGATAGTAATATAAATTCTCATTATATAACTGGTGTATCTTGCCAGTTATGATTTTAGAACTCACAAGATTTACTTAAAGGAATTAAAAACAAAGTTGGGGGGAATGGAGCAGTGGCTCAGCAGTAGCAATGCTTGCCTGGCATGTGCAAGTATGCAGGTTCAAATCCCAGCACCACGTATACAACAAAGCATCGGAGCAATGAAAGCCACATGAAAAACTAACTAAAATTGATTCTCTCTCTCTCTCTCATCGTCCCTCTCTCTCTTAAAAAAAAAAGAACAGAAGCTGGGCAAAGACACTGATATGTTTAAATGTCAACATCCTAGTATTAAAAACTGTTGTTGACATTCTAATTTTTTCAATGATCTGTGTGTTTGAATACTGTGAATTCTGCCTTGAGAGATTAAACCTATATATCAACATACTAATAATCCAACTTTCAAGAAAGAATAAAAATGAAAACAAGATGTGAAGTGGTCCATTGCTGAATTAACATTCACATTTTGGCAACTATTAGAAAGTTGAAAAACCTTAGGTGGCTCCTTCTGTCATAATTGCTTCCATTTGCTCAGATTTTCTCCAAACTACAATGGAACAGCTTACATTTGTAAATAGAAAGTAATGGAAACTAGGTTATTAAAATTGTTATTAAGATTTATTGTTTGCTTTTCATCTCTAACACACATTCCATTGGCTTAAAAGAAAATCTTTGAAACTGTCAGTGACTATTTAAAGTAAGTAGCTTCCTAAATAAATGCCTTGTCAGTTTGTATTAGAATTGCTTGCCTGATTAAAAAGGAGACAGTAATTAAGTGTTTGCCTGTTAATCTAGCTGTTATTTAGAAGTCATTAATGAAAATGGTTTATGGGTTCAAGAGGCATTCTATATTTAAATTAATTCTGTTGCTAAAAATCAGATTTGAGTTACACAATATTCAGAACATTCAGAGATGTGAGCCATTGAATTAAAAGATGTAGAAAGAAGAAGGTATCTTGCAAAGTCATAGTTTATATTTACTGCCTTTTCATGTAATTCTACATAAATATTATTGGTATTACTTTTTATAACCAGCATAAGTCATATTGTTGTAACAATGAAAAACAAGCAGAGAAGAATTATCAGTTCTTTTTTTATTTTTCCTGACTTTTTGTTTGTTTGTTTGTTTTCAGGGGGCATAGAATTCTCTAATACCAACAAATTTCAGTTTGAGGCGGAATTTTTAAAAATATCACCTCTAATGTTGTATTTTTGAAAAAGAATCTCCTCAAAAATAGTTGAATATACAAACTGTTAAAGAGATTTTTAGGTACAATATCAAAATGTCCATCTTGGTCTTTGATGAATAAGTTAAGAGGCTCTGGAAAGACAGAACAGTCCATGATACTGAAATCTAAGGGGTATGAGATGAAGGCAAGGACTTGGATTGGAATCATTATCTCCAATGTCACTTAGACTAGCTTTCTTGACCTTCACAGAAGTCCACCCCACTATATTTCACAACTTGCTTCAGTTCCCTTACATATGATATTCAACTTAGCATCATGCATTCTTTAGTTTAATAGTTTATCTAATACTCATCCTTCCATCCAGGTTATAGACCACATGAGTCCCTGCAATACATCATGTCTTTCCTGTCCCAGGTCTAATTTTGCATTTAATAGCATATTAAGCCCAAGCCAATGAATATTTTGGTACACCGGGTATATGTAATATTTGGATTGATGGAAAATTACAGTAAAATCAGAGGGAACAAAGGATAAAGATTATATCAAATTCATGAGAATGAAGGTCTTAGTTGGCTGTCGATTCTTCTTTAAAAAGGAAAGCCTAACCTTTAAAAGAAGCACATTAGTCAATTCATCTAGAAGATGGATTTAGTAACATCTATATCAGCGAGATCTCATGAAGTCTAAATGCAATCTTGAATAAATATGTAGAATAAGAGCCTAGTACTAAGCAAACAATAAAGGCTTTTATCTTGAATAGAGCAGGTTATTCATTATTTTATACAATGACATCATTGGGCTCAAAATAATTCAACAAAACTCACAACGTCACCTTTTTTAGCAAAGGGTTGTTATTGTGACTGATAAATCATTTTGCATGGCACACTGCCTTGTCCTGTTGAAGAGTGTCATGATGCAGCAGTGATTAATTTCTTGCATCATTTCACAGGCGTTACATACACATGTGGAACGGGATGGTTTTCTCTTTCACACACACACAGTCACACACCCAGAAATAAGACTGCATTAATTTCTCAAATTACTCTTACAAAAAAATGACCAAAAGTAAATTGGTCACATTGCAGAAGCAAATTATACCACAGCACAGCTTTCTTTGGTCTTATCAAAGTTCAGGGAGAACTTTGTTTACAAACATAGCTCCACTCCAGAAAGTATACAATCACAGGGACCTCCAAGATACTAAATAATTCAGTGCCAAAATGATACCCATTTTCCTAGGGAAACTGACAAATCATGATTATGTTTCTATTTTCTTCTAGAAACTTGGTACCTGCTATTGCTTTTATTAAAACTAAATCCTGGAGTGAAGGCATGAAAATATGTACTCACATCATCCCTGAGGACTCACTACCACCCCTATTATAACCTCTCAATATTCAAGGGGAATGAGAGACAATATCAAAAGAACTTGCTTCTATGTAGAATTTTCCCTTCTAGCAATAGGCCTTTCTATTCAATTGAGCTCTTTCAGAGGGGGTAACAGACACTCTATTGAATATATTCTTGCTACAATGAATTGTGTTAGAACACTATACACACAAGAACAAGGCATAAGTCCCCAAATTCAGTGATTTTAACAAATAGGAGGCATAAAACAAGAAAAAGGCTGTAATGGGCCCTATGCCAGGTGCTCACTGAAAGAGTCATTTGTGGGCCAGTATCTGAAGAACTAATCTATTTTTATATTGAGAGTTTAAGCAAAGGCTCTCAAGAAGTCCTAATATCTGTACTGAAAAGAAAAATGCAAGATAACCTGACCTAGTGAAGTCTGCACACAGGATTCAAAGGTTAACATTGAAAAACTACACAAATGTGAGAGAATGTGACATACTCATAAAACTAAAAATAGGGTTCCAGCACTATAAAGAAAGATATGGTACTTTTAAGCCAATAAATTGTTTTTTCACTCTACATTATTTACTCATTTAATATCCATATTAACCCTACTGGTGTAATTATTAAAAACCATCACACCCTACCTCCCTTTGGCAGTCAACATATCAGAGACACAAAGGGATTATAGAGTCTATGCATATCCCACAGCAAGAGGGGGAGAGGGTTACATGAGAATTCCTTGTACCTTCAGTCTTTGCTCTATATTGCTTATTTGGTATGTGATGGGGAGTCCTAAAGATGGCTGGAAATAACAAAGAAATAAAACTTGGATATAGAAAAGTTTCATCAGCCATGTTGAAATTACTGAGATTTCATTTAGAGGACAATGCAAGTTCAACAATCCGTTGTAAACACAGGAATCCCAAGCTTATTTTGTGAAACACTTTTTAATTTGAAAAGTGGAGAACAGAATGCAGGAAAAGAACATCAGAAGGCAGGAACATCAGAAAACTGTTCAAGAAATTAAAACAATAGAAGTAGCCTTAGCAGTAGATATTACAAAGAATGAGAGAAGTGGAAGATGCCACAATTATATTTAGAAGAATGAATTTACATAAATTATTATTTTCATAGTGCACTGAGACAAAAAATAAAACAGACAAAAACAAAGCTTTGGCTTAAGTCTTGGGAAATAAAGTCATACGTTTTATTTTTGGGATGATTGAAATGAGTATATCTTTAGATATGTTATAGTGAAGATTATACACACAATTATTAGGTAAATACATACACAGGCGTATCTGGAGCTGATGCAGACTGGTATATGGGATATGGAGCTAATAATAGTTAATATTTCAGGTGCTTAAGAACAAAATTCATTTACTCCAAAAATTCTTACTGAGTTGTAGAACTACTATCCTGACAACGTATAGTATTAAATGCGTAGTCAAAGTCTAGTGCTGGAGAGAGACAATAAACAGCTTAACAAATAAATAGGGTAGCTACGTTAGTAGAGTAACGAGGTATCAAGGTAGTAGAATAAGTAGGCTAGTATGTTAGTTAGGTAACAGTTCCATCAGTGCTGTGAGGAATATACAAGTCTGTGTTTTTGCAAGACACTCAGAACAGCTCTGTTCACAGTACATGATCAGGGAGGGCATCTCTGAAGGATACACCGAAGAAAAGACATGATCTACACGAAGGGATAGAATCACGCTTAATTTGGATTCTGAGCTTAGAGAACTGTATTCACACTGAGTCTTGTATCGGTTCCCAGGTGCCCTTGTCAAGTTACTTCCCTGTTTCCTCAACTGTATAGTAGGTACGTTTAAGGGATTAACTAAACTAGTCTGTATAAATCACAAAGCACAGTTGCAACCAAAAGGAAAAGGTTCAATGAGTAGAGGTAATATTAATAATAAATAATTGCATTCTTGTTATTTTACCCAGCTCGCTAAGTCTTGAAAACATTTCAGTTTTCTCTGCTACTAATTGAAAGTAGGCATTTGTCTAGTCTTTTATGCACCTTCTCTACAGATGTACATTGCTGATAAAAACTGGCTGGAGTTCAGAACTTAGAAACAGCAGTTATAGGGCTCACATTTAAAGAGCATAGAGGACATAAAGGATTTGCAACTGAGAGGCATATTGCATATAAATTGGAATCCCTTATTATACATAAATCTCCCTGTTATTGTATTTTGTTGTTAAGTAAGCCCGAGTAAACATTTTAATGTGCCTTCTAATGACTTCGGTGGCAATTAGGCTTGTTATTCATTGTTTCAAAAGAACTTGTGGTCCAAGATAATATGAATTGCTTCCTTATTCAGCAGGTTGATAATGACTTCATTTCTTTTAAAGTATTTTGTTTTTAAATTATTGATTGCTCTCTGCTTACAAACAAACACATAAATTTGGCTTTTATCCAAAGGGAGAAGTGGAAGTATCTGATTCTCAAGAAATTTTTATGTTTCAATAGTAGGAAAGAATTGGATGACGGTTTGTTCAAAGAAAAAAACTAAAGTCTAACATCTTCTGGTGGCAGAGTGTCTACACAAATGCATGTGAGTGGGCTGTGTGCAATCTCTGGTCAAAATGTCCGTTTTCTATTTTTGCCAGTGAAATATACCAGGCAAAAATGAAATCATCAGAATGATTTTTCCAGAAATGAAATATCCATTCACTGAAGCTGCAAATAGGGAAAACTTTGTTGTGATCATTTTATATGCATATAATCCCACAGGAATCAAAGTTACATTGGAGTTCATGAATTATTTTTAAGGTAGATATTTTTTCAAATTCAATCTCAATAATACTTAATCAAGTCATAATTTGAAATTTTCATAAGAAGCAGCTTCAACTTTTCAAAGAATATACATGAAATCTATAGATAAATGCACATGCATGAAAAAGTAATACAAATGCAAATATCCATAGTTACCTATAGTTGTATAAGAAATAGAATAGGGTGCTAATATCTTTGAATAATTGAAGTCTCATTTTGATCAAATCTCTGTCACCTTTCAAAGGCAACAATTATTCTATATCTAAATGATTTACATTTATTTATATCCTAAGGTACACACACACACACACATATATTTGAATATATTTGGAGTATTATACGAATACATTATACAAGATATTTTATTTAGTTTTGCATGTTTTACCATTTAAACTATATCATGTTGTGATATATTCCTCTGCAATTTGCTTCTTTCTTATTGATCTGTTTATTAGAGTCAACATTCTTAATTTAAGTAGCTGCAGTTTGTTCATGTCTATTTCTGTATACTATCAATTTTATATTATATATTTTTGTACATATAATATAGAAATATAATGGAATTCATTTAGATATATACAAGTTGATTCTAGAACATTGTGGTTTATTTGCTATTAGAAATTATGATTCCAGGAACAATCTTATGTCTCCTAACATATATTAGTAGGAGAGGAAATGGTAAATTATAGGGTCTATGCATTATCAAATTTCTTAAATAAGCCGCATTTTTTTTTCGCAAAAGATTGTACAATTTGTACTTCTACTACCAGGGTATAATATTTCCCATTGTTCTACCTCATTATAATCCGTGAACATTATTGCTATTGGTGCCACCTAGAAAATATTGCTTTACCATCAAATATTTATTTTCAATAAATTAATGGAGCATTAAAAATATGTATACAGGACTGCAAATGTAGCTCAGTGCTAGAGAGCTTGCCCAGTACATGAGAGACCCTGGATTCAATCCACAACACAGCAAAAATAAACAAATAAATAAATAGGTGGATAAAAATGGCTTTCTTTTATATGTTTTTTATTTTAAAATGTCATTTTGTAACATATTCCTCTGTCCAAACATAATCCTCTCTATATATTTGTGTAACATATATACACATAAATGTATACATTATAAGACATATATTGACACTTCATATAGCAAATATCTTTTAGGTGTTTTATTTTTAAATTGAGCATATTTTATATTTTTTCTGGCCTACCGTACTGTCAAAATTAGGTCCACTGGATTTTTGATACAGCTCTGCTTAATTTTCAAGAAAAGCTTTTCTCCTCATGATACTACCCTTCAATTATTGTCCTATTCATTCTCATAAGAAAATTCATTCAAGGTATTTTCAAGTCTTTGCCACCAACCATTTAGCAGTCTACAGTTGTACCTAATTCATCAATCATCTCAAACAATGATGATTATGTTTATTATTATTTTTTTTTGTCTTGGTACTGGGGATTGAACCCATAGATGCTTCGCCACTGAGCTAAAACCCCAGCCATTTATTTTTATTTTTATTTTTTTATTTTGAGATAGCGTCTCATCAAGTTACCAAGGCTGACCTGGAGCTCACAGTCTTCCTGCCTAAGCCTCTCAAGTCTCTGGGGCTACGCTTGTTTTTTTTTTTGTTGTTGTTGTTGTTGTTACATCCAAAGCACTCATTGTTCCAAGCCCTTGGGATTATATTTTATAATATTTAGGACTTCTTCCTATTTGAAACACTCCCTCTTTAGCTCCTGTGAATGAGTTTCACAGGGGTTTCCTTCCTATTTCTTGATCCAAGGTGTCTAGTCTCACTAATTTATCTTAAATATTGGGTATTAGGCTCCTTTAAGTCAGAGGTCAAAGCTCCTCTGCCAGTGCGATCACTTCCCAGTAATCCCATGTATACCCTCCACTCCCCTAGCTATAGGGGAGCACACACACATTCATATTTCCAACTGTTTACTCATTTTCTCAGAGGTGATTTTAACATGTACCCAAGATTAAACATGTTCAAAATAAGAAATACCCAACAATGTGCCTCTCTCCACCCTTCCTCATCTCAGTGCACTGCACTAGTTACCATTCATTCACCCAAGCCAATTTTGCATTCTAACGTTATACCAATATTTGTCTTTCTTGTTTTCTCATTTTCTCTTCCTTTCTCTCCACTGTTTCCATTGTCTCCACACAAACTGCTGAATTTTCCCCTTAACTTCTGTTCACATATAGTCTTACAACCATGACTTTTGCTTCCCACAGTAAAGCCAGAAGCATCTACTCAAAATCCAAAATCTAAACATGCTCCTCTGTCCATATTTTCATTGATGGAGTTCAATGACTTTTAACTTCCAGAAAATATATAGAATCTGTAAGGAGTTTATACACTTTGCAGGGTCTATGCCTTCCTCACCCTGCGTGTTCCCTGCTTCCTGTGATCTGGTCAAGAAAACAGCCTTTGAAACCTCATAGCTTCCACCTAAGCCCAGGGCATTCCCCATACCCTCTCCACTTCCTGGACTTCTTCACTTCACACTTCTCATTTATGCCTTATTCTGTAGATCTCCTATCAACTCTCTTTTTCTCAAAGACACTTTACTTGGCTTCATTAATAAGGTTTTAATCAGCCTATTTTTTTTTCTCTGAAAGTACCAAGAGCTGTATCTACCATCGATAGGGCCTTTCCACTTTTAACTGTAAATTTTCAATAATGTTACACTCAGCATTTTGCTGAGTGGAATGATGTTGAGGACCATGCATATAAGGGTCCCTTAATAAATGTTTACTGAATAAATTCAGACCCCAGTGGCCACCATGCCCTTGCTCTCCCCTACACCACACCTTCAGTTTTTATTCACCATTACACTCTCAGTGAGGACTGATACCCTTAGCAGAATCTCTATAATTCTAGTCAGATTTTAATATCAGAGACATAAATGCACACAGTGAGAATGTAGAATGGCATTCAGTTTTTTCCTCCTCTTTTTCAAAGAGCTTCTGTTTCTTCTTGACTTCTCTCTGAAGCAGGTTGAATCAACAGTATAATTAAAAATAAAAGTTGTGCAACACCTATAGCTACAACTTTATCTTGAGCTAGAAACTCAACTTTTTGTTTGAACTAGTTCAGGAGAAATGGTGGGCAACATTCTAGCTGAGTCTATCAACCATTTGCCAATATAAAAACAAAAGATACATTCATTCATTTACTGACCCGCTAATTTACAATAATGAATGTTGACACTACTGATACTGTTCACCTTCTACCTTGTCCTGAGAAACAGTATGGTTTAGCCATTTACAGCACAGACTCCTTGAGTAAGATTTCCTGGGTTTATGTCATGGCTCAGTCACTTAGCTGCTGTAAGATTTGGGGCAAATTACCTACCCTTTCTGTGCCTTCATTATAATATTGTCCATATGATAGGTAGATGATAATTATGGGTACTTACAATTTAGCTTCAATTTTTAAATGCGACACTCTGAGAACATTGAATAGAGCAAGGTTTATTTCTAGCTGGGCTTCCTGTTCCCTCAAAGTAATTTTATAAAATTTTTTTGAAATTTTTCAATGTTTAGTTGTTATAAGGTAATTAATTAAAATGACAGTTTATTTGTGTCCTTTGTTTCCATCTATTTCTTGATAACACACTCTCTAGTTGCTATGTACTTCATTAAATGGAGTAAAAAGCATATTAAGAATTTTTAGATATGATATGTTCCAATTTGGCATTTCCTTTCTGTTGAAAACTTCAAACCCAAGAAAGGAAAAATTTTGTTTTAATTCTTTGACCTCCCTAAGGATTTGGGCCTGCAAGTTATTAAATTAGAAGCACTGGTCCAGGCTATTTCAAATTTCCTTTTTAATTATTTCTCAAATTAAAATCTAGAATAACTAAAAGAAATCTATCAAAATGCATAGCACTCAAATACAGTGTTTTGTAATCATAAAATATTAAAGTTATTGTAGTTCTAATGTTATTTCTCCATTCCCTCGCCTTTCTTTTTCTTTAATAAAATCAGCCAGTTTTTGATATCTTCCCAAACCAAATTTCCATCCAAAATGCATGGATATCCTATTTCACAAATAATTTGACAAGAAATCTTACATAATATTCTAGGTCAACCTGACAGAATGAATATATATCAAGTAAACTTAGTTCTGTAGGTTTTTAGCCTTTCTATAAATGCTTCCGGTTACCCTCCATGGAAGAGATTGCATCTGCTATGTGCATAAGGCTATTTTATTCAGTACCTGAGTTTATTGTATTGTGTCACTTATATTGTAATAGCATTTGAAGTTTTATTTTTTATTTTATTTCATCTGTATGAAAGTTTATCTCAGTAAACATCAAAGTAGACATTTGCCTTTGGGGAATTATATATTTCAAATGTCCACGTTAGGCATTACTCTCAAACTTTAAGATGTAATTAAAGTCTGTATTTTCATATTTAATGATAATTATTTAAATTTCAACCACTTTATTAATATTCATCCTTCCCTGCATGAGGATATTCTGTTTTTTGACTCCAGGTTTTAGGGAAGAACATGGGAGATGGAGAAATGATAGAATATTCAGCTGAGCTTCAGGTATCACAATCTTTTCTACTTAATTATACACTTAATTATTTTTCTTTAATTATAAATCCAAGAGACACTGATTCTGATTTTTATATTTGTATATGTTGTCTACTAGATTCCATGCTGTTTCCTAGCTATTAAAGTACCAAAAAATTTACCATTAGTGAATACTATAAAGTAATTCCCTGAGAACCACTATAATGTGATGGTGTTAAACATTGGTAATTTTCTTTTCAATTTGTATTTTCAAACTTCAAGAAACCAGATTGCTAAATGGGCAAATAAATAGAAACTTCTCAAAAGAAGTAGTATCAGTGTCCAACAAATATATGAGAAAATGGTCAACAATATTTTCAATTAGGGAAATGGAAATCAAAACTACACTAAGATTTCATCTCACTGCAGTTGAATGGCAGCCATCAAGAGCACAAGAAATAAATGCCAGAGATGTGGAGAAAAATGAATACTTTTTTTTTATTAGATGGATATAGAGATACAATTGAGGGGGAAAATTATCAAACATTCAAGAACCAATGTACACATACTTATAGTTATCCAGGGCTAATGCCATATCATGGATGCCCAGCTTGGGTTCCCCCTGTTGCTGTTTCTCCCAGAAGAACTCCTGAGTTAAATGGATGTCTTGTGGAGGACAGAGATCTCCTTCTGAGATAATTCCCCCATATTTCCACTCTCCAGTCTCCTAGGAGTTCTTCCTACACCCTCCCCCTCCCCCTCCCTACGCCTCCAAGTATCCTAGGGAGTCATCTCCCTGTTGTGTTGAGAATCATACAATTTGAAGTTATTATTAGCTTTGCCGTCTAACATAATGCTTCCCCATGTATTCTAGCTTCGACAGATGAGAGATACCATTCGGCCTTGAGTCTCTGAGATTGAGATACTTCACTTAGTATAATTCTTTCCATCTCCATCCATTTGGCTGCAAAAGCCATAATATTGTCCTCTCTAATGGCCGAGTAGTATTCCATTGAGTATATATACCAAAGTTTTTGCATCCACTCATCGAGTGAGGGGCATCTGGGTTGGTTCCATAATCTAGCTATAGTAAATTCAGCTGATAAAAACATTGATGAAGCCACATAGCTATAATATGCTCTTTTGGGAAAATTCCCAGGAGTGGGATAGCTGGATCATAAGATGGTTCCATCCTTAATTTTTTGAGGATTCTCCACACTGCTTTCCATAGTGGCTGAACCAGTTTGCAGTCCCACTAACAGTGTAACAGTGTTCCTCTTTTCCCACAGCCCCTCCAGCATCTGTTGTTGTTAGAATTTTTCATTTTTGCCACTCTAACAGGAGTGAGGTGGTATCTCATTGAAGTTTTGATTTGCATTTCCCTTATAGCTAATGATGTAGAGCATTTTCTCATATATTTATGGGTTTTCTGGACTTCCACTGGTGAGAAGTTTCTTTGAAGATCTGTAGCCCATTTATTGATTGGATTAATTGTGATTTTGGTGCTTAGTTTCTTTAGTTCCTTGTGTATTCTGGATATTAGCCCTCTGTCCGAGGTGTAGAAGGCAAAGGTTTTCTCCCATTCTGTAGGTTCTCTCTTGATGCTCTTGACTATATCTTTAGCTGTGCAAAAACTTTTTAGTTTAATTGCATCCCATTCATTTATTCTTGACTTTACTGCTTGAGCCATGGGAGTTTTGTTGAAGAAGGTGCTGCAGACTATGTCCTGTCATGTTGACCCTACTTAAAAATGAACACTTATGCTATCATTGGGATTGTAAATTAATACAACCACTATGGAAATCAGTACAGAGTTTCCTGAAAATATTAGGAATTGAACCACCATATGACCCAGCTATACCACTCTTTAGTGTTTATCCTAAAGAATTAAAGTCATCATACTACAGTGATACATGCATACCCATGATCATAGCAGCACAATTCACAACAGCCAAACTATGGAACCAGACTAGGTGTCCATAAGTGGACAAATGGACTAAGAAAATGTGGTATATGTATATACACTGGAGTTTTATTCAGTCATAAGGAAGAATGAAATCATGTCATTTGCAGAAAAATAGATGAAACTTGATAGCATATGTCCAGCAACCTCATGGGTGGCAACTTCATGGAAATCAAAGGGTGATCAGTAGAGTTCAGGGGAAGGGGAGGAGAGGGAAGGAAAATACTGTGGAATGATTTTGGAAAAATTATATTATATCGTGTGCATGTTCAAATATGTAACAAAGAATTCCATCATTATATACTACTATAACACACCAATTAAAAGACTGAAAAATATGTTTTTATTTCCAAAGACATTGAAACTTGAATTTTTGACAGATTTAAACAAAATGGAATATTACCTCATATAGGTTACTTAAATTATACTTCAACTTTCCTGCTTTAAAATGCACTATGCTATTACCCTGCTTATATTTAAACTTAATAAAAAGTTTAATTCATATTAAATATTTTTCACAGGGTTAAACTATTTTAAGTATAAACATACATGATAGCAGATAATCCCAAGAAGAACTTTGATCCCAATTTTATGATGGATTTAATAAACTTATTTCATAGGTTTAATTCAATACAAGTTTAAAATGAAAATATTTACTTTAATTAAAATATAAATCTTGAGGTCATTATGTTAAGTGAAATAAGCCAGCCATAGAAAGACAAATACTGCATGATTTTGATCACATGTGAAATCTAAAAACATTGATCTCATAAAGATAAAAGTAGCAGTACTGGCTACCAGAGGCGAGAGAAGGCAGAAGGGAGGGATCTGAGAAGGAAAATCAATGGGCACTAAGTTACAGTTGGGTAAGAGAAATGAGTCTGGTGTTCTATTGCAGAGTAGGGGGAGTACAAATAATGACAATGTACTATATATTTCAAAAGAGCTAATAAAGGATTCTTTTTCATTTAACTATATATTTATGATTTTTACTGTTTTCTATATGTTATACTTTAATACAAATGTATCATTAAAATGTTACAAGAAACTATTTAAAAGTAAGAACTGGAAAAAATTATTATATTATCATTGAAAAGATACAAATGACCCTAATCATTCATTGTTTAGAGTCCTGAGAGTGAAAAAATCCCAAAATGCCCTAGGATGAAAACAGATATAAAGGGAAGATTACAGAAGAATGTGCCTCACTCATCTGTGGAAACATCAACATATTAAAGAGCATATCTCTTGAGGGAAAATTGTGTTATAAATGTCCAATATTATATTTATTTATTTAAATATTTAATTTGTTTGTTACTTTGCTTATTTTTCCCATTAAATGAATGCATTACCTTTCACTAAACAGCTTAATTTTTAAAACATTTTAATGTTTTATCACAAAAACTGATGAATGTTTGAGGAGATGAATACATCTGTCCTGATTTGAGCATTGTATTATATATACATGTATGAAAACACTGTATTTTAGCCCACTTATATACATTTTTAAACCAGTTTTTCTTAAGAGAGTGAGAGAGATAAAGAGAATAATTTTTTATTTATTTTTTCACATGACTTTTGTTTCTCAGACACTTACTTGTGTATGTGGTGCTAGGGTATGAACCTGCATCCTTGCACATGCCAGGCAAGTGCTGTAACTGCTGAGCCACTGTGCCAGCCCCCAATTTACATTTTTTAAAAATGGGTTCTGGTAATGTTGCGAAGGCAGTTCTTAAACTCTAGGTCCTTCTCTCACAGCCTGCCAAGTAGCTAGGTTTAGAGGCAAGTGCCACCGTGTCCAGCCAAATTTTATGTGTCAAAAATGTGTGTCAGTGGAACTATAAAGAAGAATAAAATTATGTTATTTGCTGATAAATGGATTATTCATGCTAAGTAAAACAAGCCAGAACTGGAAAGTCAAGGTTAATTTTTTTCTCTTATATGTGGAAGCTAGGGAGACATAAAAGAAAAAAATTAAAATAAAAAAGATATCACATGAAAATAGAATGGATAAAAATAGAGGACAGGGATCCAGGTAGACTGAGGGAGGTGGGCATGGGAAGTACTGGGGAGCAGAATCTACCAAATTGTGCTCTGTCCATGTACGAACAAGCCACAATGAATCCCACTTTTATATATATGTATTATAATGTATTAACTAAAATAATAATAATAATCACTAAAAATAATAAAAGAGAGATAGGTAGATTAGATCATGTGGATTAGAGGATAGAGGAAGAGGGAAAGGAAAGAGAAGGTACTGGGGAATAAGACTGGGAAAATTATGTTATGTGCATGTACACACATGGCATAATGAATACCATTATTATGTATAATCATAAAGCACCAATTAAAAATAACATGATGGTTTCAAGGGATACAGAGTATCTGCCCTCTGATAATCTATTCAAAACACAAACTTAGGAAAACTAATAGTCCCAATTGTATAATACATAAATGTTCATAAAAGTTTCTTTCAAAATACTCTAGAAATATATCACAAAGGAAGAATATAGTGGATGACTATCAGTCAGGTAATGTTGTATCTTACCTTCTTGAACATTTATTTATGTCTTATATGAAGAACAGAGAGTGATAAAACCAACATAATACTCTATTTTACAAGTACTTCCTAAATTCGTTTTATATGAATTGTAATATGTTGTAAAGTCCCATACAAGCCTGGCACGATGGCACATACCTATAAGCCCAACAACTCAGAAGACTGAAGCAGGAGAGTCACAAGTTCAAGGTCAACCTTTGCAATTTAGCAAGACCTTGTCTCAAAATAAAAACATAAAAAGGACTGGGAATATGGTTCAAGGGTAGAGAATCCCTGGGTTCAATCCCCAGTACCACAAAAATAAATAAAGTTCCATGTATAATATGGGATATGTTTGTTTTTCAAAACAAGCAAAAAGTCTGTTTTTATAGTAAAATATGAAATATTAAGTTTCCCACAGTGTCAGCACTCTATCTGAAAAGGAAAGTGGATGAAGTCTATTATTTCTTGCTGACCTCTGAGCAGAGCTCTGATCTTTGCATTTTCATTTATGTGCAAAGTAGGGGCACAGAGAATTCACCTTGAAAGTGAGGCTACAACAAGAAGATTGGAAGACCAAAAAGGGCAGCATTCCTATCATGGCTGCACCCGGAGAGGGTGAACCTCAACTTGTGAAGAGAAACTATCATTTAAGAAAGTGAACAGGGATAAATCTGTTACTGAATATTTTTAAATCTACATGGGTGCACTTTATAATATTTGCTCTTACTCTTGTTGAAGAAATTTGTCACAGCAAATAAACTCTTAACAGTTTCATGTTACAAATAATTTGTAGAATTTGAGATTAAACAAAATAAAAGATTAATTTTTTTAAGGTGCATGAATTCTAAGTGATGGGTAGTGCATCTTTTCTAATAGATTATCTCATACTATCAAGTGTTTTGTATCCAACAGTTGAAATCTGATGCCAATATTGTAGACTGATGTGACAAATTGGATATTGCTGCTCTTACACAATTACAAAAAAATATGATGTGAAAGCTAAATTACCTAATGGTGACATAAAATATTCTCATATACCAGTTCAATAATGAAGATGCTTGAACTAAAACTGTCAAAAATATCTCCAAACTCTCCCATCTCCCATACTAACGAAAATAATTCACCTTATTTATTGCAGTCTTTTCTTTGAGTAGTTTTTGGGCCATTTCCATTAAGATTTTTATACATGTTGAAATGTATTTTCTGATGTCACATCCTAGACCTCTTGAGTCAATTTATGCGATAAAATCTTTCTAGAGTCTACATGTTATTAAAAAATTGTCCATATGATTTTTGTGCATATTTAAGATTTATTAGCTCTTAGTTTTGTGTTAAGGTATTCAACTGTCATTGGAAATTCAGCGCTCTAGGGAAGAAACAGGCATTCTCCTATAATGGTTCCTTCATGAATTAATCTACTGAATTTTCTCATTAGACTCCTGAGGGTATAGATGCCTGGATTAAGAAAGTTTCATTTGATGAAAGGTTACAAAAAAGAAAAAGGACAGTTAATTAAGCTTTATCCAATTAAGATTATTTATTTATTTATGTACTTTTGAGACAGGTTCTCACTGTGCTGTTTAAGCTGTCTTCAAACTCAGAGTCCTCCTGTCTCAACTCTGCAAGTAACTGGTACTACAGGATCGAGCCACACCTGCATAATTTCTTTTTTTTTTTTTTTAAACCTAAACAAGTTCCAAAAATCATTAGGGACAAATAAGTTTAAACACTTCTCTTTGCCAAGACTACAGACCAAACACAGATATGTTTTTAAAAATTAAAAAGAAAGAGAAACACAAGAAATAATGAGCACTCTTATGCAAATGACTTAAACAATTTAGTGACAACAGCTTTACATTCATTCAGTCTGTGCTCTATCCACTGTTAGTTTGGTCTGAAAATAAATAATAGCTGACAATGTCAAGTGATAAATACTTTACTTTTCAGAAATTACACCAGATTATGTGGCATTGTATGCCATAAGGCATTATTATTTAAATTCATTTGTTTCCTCCATTGTATTATTTGAACTGTATTTAGAGAGAAATTAGACTACATTGTGACTCTGATGCTCAAATAGTTTTATTTAGTACTCATCTTAGAAATTCCGATTTGCAAGGCTATGTCAGCACACTAAATAGACTTCATGTTATAATTATCACCTCTATATGTTTTTACATAGAGACTGGCTTTTACTCTTCATGTAAAATTTATTTTAATTTGGTTTGTTCATTGGCATGCTTGTGGATGCATTTTCTTTAACTATATAAGCTGACTTGTAAATATTTTCTCATTAAATTGAATTTTTAAATGTTCATTACAAAATACAAACAGGAACAACATTTCACATCTTTGTTTTAAATATGAACTTCTTATAGTTTGCATAGAAGCATTTTGCAAGGACAGTTTTAGTTGTCATCAGATTGCCACAGCAGGTCTATTGTATTTGCAAGGTTATCTCCACTAATAATTAAGATCCCAAATATATCAAACTATTCTTCATAGAAGCGGCCCTATTATGCACAGTAATTTTGCAACATTAGATCCTATATAAGTAACAGTAAAGAATCTTTATTTCCAGATCATAGCAACCTGTAGAGTATGATGGCTTCACATCCGGATTCCGGAGGCTGAGTCTTGTTCTCAGGTCTCAGCCCCACCTGTTACTGGAAGGGAGGAGATGCTTGATGAAAAAGCACCTCACCGCAGATTCCTTATCTGTAAAATGGGAATTCTCACAGCATAGGTATAGCCATGGTTACTATTAGTTAACAGATTTTTACATAGTAAAAATAGTGCCAAGCTTATGGTAAATGTCACGTAATGTTTGTTAAATGAATCTGCGTATTAGGTTCCAATAGTAGTCAATTTGCTACACATCATAAATATCACCTGCAGAGACCTTCCTTAAGCAACACTGTATTTACAAGACCCAATATTATGATTCTGTACACAGCTTCTTTGAATGTTAAGATGAAAGGAAATGGAGTTCATGTTGTCATGGCATTAGATCCTGTCTCTTCAGAAGGTGTGAGGCAGTGATAGGACAGTTTTTCTGCAAAAAAAAAAAAAAAATGATTTTTACATGTAGACGTAAAGCATAAGTAGAAGTTAGCCAGACTGTGCAACTCTTGACACACGTATACATGTGCATATTCATTTTCATTAACACACAGAGTGACATGGGCACAATACAGATGGGTAGGGTAATTGTAGGATGCATTCCAGCATCTCCAGCCAGAAATCAACCACAGCACCACCATGAATTAAAAGCTGCTAAAAGAGCTTTCTAACTTGAGAAAGTATCAAGATTTCTATGAAACTTAGATGAAATTCAGCTAGCTGTGGAGATAATTAGTCAGAAATGATTGAAAAAATAAAGAAATTATTATTTAAATATGAGTAGCTGCTGTTTGGGCATTTTAACTTATTTTATGGTACAGGGTATGGAATCCAAGGCCTCTCAAATGCAAATAAAGCACTCAACCACTGAACTACATCCCAAACCTTTTTATTCGAGACAAGGTCTTGCTACATTGCCCAAGCTGGTCTCAAACTTGAAATCCTCCTGACTCAGCCTCCCAAGTAGCTGAGATTATAGTCATGTACCAGAGTACAAATGGTTGCACATTTTAATAATTAGAGATGGGAGTGGAAGGAGGGACTAATGTCATGTGTACCAGAGACGTATAGGAAGGGCTATGGATGTCAAGGACACACACGACTTGCAACAAATTCTTTCTCATCCTCCAGCATCTTTTATACAGTCTACCTGCAAATTATTTCAACCTTTTCTTAAATTGTAGTATATGGTTATATTTTAAATATAGAAAAATTAAGTTTATCTTTGAAACACTGATGACTTCTGTAGTGTTTTATGCTACGTCCCACATTCTATCCATAATAGAATGATAGGACTTCTATGCAATCTTAAAGAAACAATAACAATGCATTTAGGCTTCTCCTATTTTCTTACATATTCCAGTTTAAAAAAGAATGACTATTTTAATAGTGATATTGGGAAAAATGATCAAGCAAGCATAATCAAGCCAATTGTTACCAGTCTCTTTCAAAAGGGATGGACAAAATGGATTGTTATGTCCTCTCCAGTCTTCTAAACTCAGCAAAATCTCCATCCCATACTCTGATCTAGCAAAGGAAGAGGCCTGAGTTGTGTACCTGATGAGACTTCAAGGAATAGGAGGCATCATTTGAACCTTGCTATCTCTGAAGCAGTTTTACCAACTTCAATACAGATACACACTCTGTTTCACATTCCTGTTCGCTTAAAAGTTTCATAAACAATACAGGAAAGAATATGACTTGTTGATTGCCCACTGACTTATTTTAATTTTTTTTAAATATGTGAATTTGTTTTAATGGATCTTCTTGAAGACTTGAGTTCAAAGGAAATACATGAAGAAAAATTTATTTAGAGACCGTGGAAGCCTACTGCACAGATCAGTGTCTCTCAAAACAAGTTTCATAGAATCCCCTCTGCCATCTGAGGGTTGGGAGCCTTTTGGACTAGGGGATAGGACTCAGAATAAGAACTCCATAAAGTGTGGGAGGTAGTTAAAAATGATGACACCGTATGAATTTTAGAGAATGGAGACAGTGTCACATTCTGGCCCTTATAGTTGTTATCTGAGAATCTGTACTTTGCAAGTAAATCATATATAAAATTCAATAATAATGCATGTTTTACAGAATTGCTAGAATAGTACAGAGTGAAGAAACTGAACAATAACTTTGTGGAACATGAATAAATAAAATATGGGTCAGCATAATGCCTGACAGAATAAGAGCTGAGTACATAGTAGCTTGCATCATGGAATTATCTATTTAATGACATTAACAATATTGATCATCAATGAAAGACTGGTGGAATGCCATTAGTTCTCTTTTCAATACCCATCATGCAATAATTTATTGATGATTTTTAGACCAACATTGCTGGCCACACATTTGTAGTTAAAAGGAAGTTGGCAGAAGTTAATAGAGGATGACTAATATGATAATAACAGAATTAGGATTAAAAATGCAATCAGAAGCTGGAATAATGAACCAAAAACAACTGGACAAAACATACAGAAATTTGTAAAAAAACAAACAAAAAAGCATGTTAGGTCCTCTAATGCAGCAGCAGCAAACTTAAAATTATTGATTATCTTATTAAATATAGGTACAACATGAGTAAACAATACCATAGACCTACGTAAAAAATATATTAGTTTCATTAATAGCTAAGAAAAGGACCTAACGTCCTCTGACCTACAGATCACATGTGAATAAAACACCAAAAAGAACACTGAAACTGGGGACACATTCAAGAAATAGGTTAGGGAGCTAGCAGAATCTAAAAACCAACAGGTGAAAGCTAAGTTATAAAGACATGGCCTCCTTGTCAGTCAGGAAGGACAGTCAGTGACAATGAGAGCTATTTTTAAAATTCTTTAGGAACCACTAAGTATAGTAAGGACAAATTCACTTTGTATGATATCACAAGTTAGAACAAATGCTAAAAATTGTAACATATAAGGAAATCTCACTAGTGATCATTTTAAAAACCATGAAACATTTTAAAATTTCAAAAGTCTTCCTCCAGTGACTGACTTCATTATATAAATCTAAAAGCTGAATGCTAGTAATCTCTTAATGAATGGACTGTTATCAATAAGTGACCTCTTGGTGCCCTAGATACCCCAAGTATAATTCCATGCTCTTATTATCCTAGTATTAGAGAATGCCAATTGAAATTTTTAATCACCAGCATATCTCCAATGTTAATACTTGTGAAGTTCAAAGGAATATTTTTCAAAATATTATGATTCACTTAAGGTTTATGTGATATGTTTGGATATAACAAAATTAAACATATTTAATTTAACATTTTGGCCAGCAAGGTTTCTGCTTAAATATGTTTACCACAGATGCAATATCTGAAAATATCTAAAAAGGTTTATTTAAAATTTTGAGTACTTTTGTCAATTTTATAAATAAATCTATAATATTTAATAAACATTGTTTTCGTGACTGACATCAAAATTATTCTTATTTACTGTACCTTGGACACTATTTCTATCATTTAATTTCTCATCCTGTGTCACAGGTAAGAAACTGTAAGATGATATGCTGAGAAATATAAAAGCAAAAACATAAAACTTTCCCCTAAAATAACAACCAAATAACTGTTTACATGTATAAAATTTTTGGATATAATTAAAAAACGATTTATTATAACAACAGACTCTTTTTATTTTTCTAGTTCCACTTATGGTAGAAGAGCTAGTAACGGATCTGATTTCCCACCAATAACAACACTAAAACTGTGCAAAATACATGAAACAACTATTAGCAGCACTGGAAAGAAACCAACACAGGCTGTGATGCTTAAGAACAGGAAAACACATGCGGTGAGCTGTGTTTGACCTAGGATTTATTTCTAAAGACAGTTTTTCAAGGTGCAACCCGTGGATTTAGAAAACAATAGGGAGCTGTCCCTGTTTTTGTAATCAGCTATGAGAGATGAGGTTTGGTGGCAGGTTACATGAGGAGGGGCCAGCAAAATAGAAACCCCAAAAATCTGAGCAGAAATTTCAGTGACTACCCAAAACTAAAAGAAGTTAAGGTTCAAAAGAACCAGCAAGAAAACACTGTTGTAGAAACCACACCTTAGTAAACATTGGAAAGACCAAGTCCTGGAGACACAGGAATCATGTCGCAGGAGTGAAGGCTTTCTCTGGAACTAAGAAAACACTGGCAGCGATTATTCTTACCAAAGCCCCAAAGCAAGCATTGACAAGGTGACCGTCAACTGTTTTCAGACCAAACTTAACACACTTCAAGATCACAAAGAAGGTACAACAAACAACCTAACGCAAGAATTAAAACAAAACACATAAAAGTGACTCATTCATCCAAAGAGTCTCACTGATATAATGTTAAATAAAGATAAGGCACAGAAAATATAAAAATATATACTGTATAATTTCATCTGTATGGAGATAAAAAAATGTTTACAACTCATTACAGAGAGAGAAGCCTCAGGGGTCACTACATGTGAGAGGTTTAGAAATGTTCCAAATATTGAGAAAATGGTGGTGATGTGTCACAGGGTTGTGAAATTCATGAAGCAGGTCAACTAAGATGTGTACATATAACAGAAAATTGCATTAAAGAAAAATAAGTCAATGATAGAAAGCCTAACTGCTACTGTTCAAAGGCCTGTGTGCAAGGTTGGATCTTGGCTGAAATTTGGAAGCTGGATTTGGGCATTTCTTCATCATTCCCAGAACTGATGGGTATCTCGCTGTGTCTAAACTGTTTGTATACACACTGTAGTTTATGAGGTACACCTGCTTTCCTTCTGGGAGTCTGGAATTGTGGTATGTGCCAGACACAGGCTGCCTGAATGATCAACTTTCAGTAAAAACTGTGAATGCTGAGTCTTTAATGATCTTCCCTGGTGGAGAACATTTTCCTGTAAAAAAAGAATCATGAATATAACTAGATGTTCAGTCCTATGAGTCTTTCTAGTGAATTACCCAATTTGAGAGTATTTGAAAACTCCTGGCAAAGAAAGACATCAGGAAATAAGATTTTGTTGTCTGTATATATATTTTAATTAGTTGGATTTTAATATTTTTAAAATAAAATAGCTCTTTCTCTTCCTATTTATATTTCACTTTCCCTCCTTTGGCAAGAGAGCCCCTGAGTTGGATGAAAGAATGGCTCAGCATTCTGAGTTGAGTGAGAAAGTTTCATGAAAAGGAAATAGCCTCATAGATGGCTCTGAACTTGAGAGAGGTGTAAGTATGACCAACTGAGTGTTGGAAGTGGCCGAGATG
The DNA here is from genome assembly GCA_004027875.1 of Aplodontia rufa. NCBI lineage: Eukaryota > Metazoa > Chordata > Mammalia > Rodentia > Aplodontiidae > Aplodontia > Aplodontia rufa. Next base: position 44,719 of record PVKS010006859.1, on the reverse strand, counting down.
AAGCACAGATTCTACAAGGTGGCGGACTAAGGGAAGGGGTGGTGATAGTGGCAGTGGAAGCGGATTGGTTAGAACACAAAAAGTCTCATTATTTAATTAGTAAACAATGAAAATGACATAGATTTATCACCATCACAAAAACAAATTAAAAAATACAGAAATGGTGAGACCTGGTATGTACCTGGTTATCAGATTGGAACTGGAGTTATGTGAATTCATTATCTTCAGAAAAGAGAAGTAGCTATGGAAATACACATAGCTTAACACACACAACTTCTGGCCGTGTTTAGAGGCAGGGAACAGTGACAAGCCAATAACTTCAGGCACAATTAGCACCAAAATATTGTTTTCTATAAACAACTATCCACTAAAAACTATAAACCTCCTTGAAGAAGTGGCTGATTCCTGAGTTGAGGGTTTATATATATATATATATATATATATATGTATATATAATTTTGGGAAATAATTTTTTGCTAAGAAAAAGAGAAGTCCTCCGACAATATATGGATAATTAAAAGAGAAAATAAGCCAATTTGAAAGGACTTCCACTATTCAAATAGTTGCATAAATGGATTATAGCTATAGCCTACTGAATAAAACCAGAAACACACAAGCCCTTATTGACTTAAATAAGCATGTGAGTACATTGTGTGATGAGGGCTGGAGCGGTGGCTCAGCGATCAAGGCACTTGCCTGGTAGATGCGAGGATGTGAGTTTGAACCCCAGCACCATGTACACAATGAAATGTTGGAGCAATGAAATTCACATAAAAAAACTAAATAAAAGTGATTTTTTTCTCTCTCACTGTCCCTCTCTCTTAAAAAAAAAAAAAAGAAAAAATGAAAGAAAATTCAATGAAAAATATCCTTTTCTTCACATTCCTTTCTATAAAATTGTTAGCAATTTTAAGAGAGGTAACTTTAAAATGAAGTCAGGCGCAACACACACTACCCTGATCAAATGATCAACATTAACATCACCGGTACTGACTCAAAATGAAATCATGTACCAACTGATAGGATGAAGTAAAAAAAGTAAATTATTTCTGTGTTGTTCTTGCCAAAGGTGCAAAATTTTGGTGTTGTCATAAGAAAACATTAAACATACCCAAGTTGAATGACACTTGTAAGGGTAAATACAAATTTTAAAAGAAAAAATAAACAAAAGCCTCTACTAAAAATAACATATTCCTCCCTTCTATTCCTCCCAGAATGACCCAACACCTCCAGTCACACCCTACCTGCCTCCAGTTACCACCAAGTTAATCCATTCAAGTGGTTTGATCCTGTTAAAACTCTCATAATGTGATCATTTCACCATTTAACTTTCTTGCATTGCCTCACACATGAGATTTTGGGGACACTCCTTATCTAGACCATAACATTCCCCCAAACACTCTCCAAAATAGCTGATCTGAATTCTCAAAGTATTAAGATCATGAAAGATAAGGATGAAGAAATAATCTAGAATGTTATCAATAAAAATGACAATAAGTAAAAGCGATGTGAAATTCTAGACCATATCCTTTTAAGTGAGAAAAATATTGGGAACTGGTCATTCAATGGAGGTTAATTATTGAATATTCATATTCATGTTAATTGTCTTATATTTAAGATTATATTCAGGAATGTGGAGGAAATATTCAAACTTTTATGATTTTTTGTTGTTGTTGTTTAAGAAAGAGAGGAACAATGAGAGAGAGAGTTAAAGAGAATCAATTTTATTTAGTTTCTTATGTGGCTTTCATTGCTCCGACACTTATGTGAGTATGTGGTGCTGGGGTTTGAACCTGCATCCTTGCAGGTGCCAGGCAAACACCGAAACCACAGAGCCACCGCTCCAGCCCACATTTAAGGCTTTTATAGCATTATTTTCAAATGCTTAAGAAAAAAGAAAGTTATTTGAATTGTACTTCTCTATAAGTTAGAAATGTTTCAAAGTTGGGGGAGGGGAGAGAGAAAAATACAGAGACACCCACATACTCAAGAAAACTGCTATTTGGTTACTCTAAAAAACTAGAGATAGTTTTAAAGCTCCACTTTGTATTCCCTATTTTTCTCTTTTGAAATAACTATTATGTATGATTCCTACACAAACTTACATAATATATACTGATGTTGTGCATTTTAAACTACCTAAGCAGTATTCTACATGCATACACTTCTGTAACATTTTAAATGGTGTTATTTTGAGATTTATTGGTCTTTTGGCATTTTTCTAAATTTTGTCTTAACAGCACTGTTGGGTAAGTCACAGTGTATCCATTCTGGTACTGAAAAACAGGTTGCTTTGATTTTTTTCACTATTACATACATGGTTGCAGAATTATACAAAGATTGAAAATACCTTTTCCCAGGATGTGCCTTGATTTTTTTTCCCTGTTTGAAATTTGACATGAGTTCTTAATTTTAATACTTGCACATTTATTGATCCATTTGTAATGTAATGTCCTGTCACTTAAAAGTAATAAATCAGGGGCTGGAGTGGTGGCTCAGTGGTTAAAGTGCTTGTCGGCATGTGCAAGTACACAGGTTCAAACCCCAGCACCCACATACACAACTAAGTAAGTGTCAGAGCAATGAAAGCCATGTAAAAAAACTCAATAAAAATTGATTCTCTCTCTCTCTCTCTCTCTCTCTCTCCTTCTCTCTTTAAAAAAAAAAGTAATAAACCATTCATTCCAGATACTGTTCCATCTGCCCTTCAGGTAAAACAATGAAATGAATTTTTTTGAGAAAAATCTATCTTGAAACTAGATGTCTCAAGTAAATTCACTGAAAGATTAGAATTCAAATGTTTGTATGTATATATTTTCCAGATTGACAGGCACAACAGTTCTCTAGCATTAAATATTATATAAACAAAATTTTTAAATTATTTCTGTACTTAATACTTGGGAAAATACGAAATACTTGAGCAAGGTGGTCAAATTTATGTTATCTTTCATTTAACTAAAAAATGAGAATATTAATGTTTTAATCTACTTCTAACTTTATTTTTCATTTGTTTATGCATTCATGTAAATATTCATTCATATACTCAACTCATATTCTAGAGTCTAATATCTGCGGTTGAGTATTTGAGACAAGATAAACTCTCTGATCTCAGAAGTTTAGCATTTAGATATGGAAAATAAAAAATGAGCAAAGGAAGGAATAACTGTCCAATAGTCAGAAGGTGGTGAGTGCTGTGGAGAATACTAAAGTGGGGGCATCTGATAAGATTCTGACTCTGATAAGATTCTCTAATCAAGACCCAAAGAACAAAGACAGGAAGGCGAAGAGGAAAGGAACCACATGTTTATTTGAGAGAAGCTCATTGCACCAGATGGAAGAACCAGTACAGTGTTCTACATCTGACTGTCCCTTATCCACAGAAGTTATATTCTGGTGCCACTAGTGGATACCTGGGACTGCAGACCACATGGAACTCAATATATAGGCTGTTTTCCCTATACACATGATCATTTGTCACACAACATGGCCATAACTTTTCAGTTTGGGGAACTACAGTAAAAATCAGCATGAATTTATTTTCTCTTCTTCACAATTTCATAGATTAAAGATATTGTTGCTAAAGATCTTAGCAACCTAAATACATGATTTCTTTTCTTATTAAATCAAGAACGTTTACTTTTTAACTTGACAGAAGTACTGCATGGCTTCTCTATAATGAATGTAAATCGCCAGTCTTGGAATTGGAACATAGGTGACATAATCACAAGCACTGTGCAAGGGATGGTCTTTCTTTCTTTCTTTCTTTCTTTCTTTCTTTCTTTCTTTCTTTCTTTCTTTTTTAAGAGAGAAGAACAGTGGGGGGGGGAAGAGAAAATCAAATTTTATTGAGTTTTTCACATGGCTTTCGTTGTTCCGACACTTAGTTGTGTACATGGTGCTGGGGTTTGAACCCAGGTATATGAGCATGTCAGGCAAGCGCCCTAACCACCGAGCAACGGCTCCAGCCCCACTGATGGTCTTTCTGATAACCAAGATGCCTACTAACTGACTAACGGGCAGGTAGCATATACAGCCTGGATATGCTGGACAAAGGGACGATGCCCATCCCAAGCAGGATGGAGAAGGACTGGTGAGAAATTTCATCAGATGACGGTCAGAGCAGCACACAGTTTGCAATTTATAAATGATTTATTTCTAATTTTTTTCAATTTAATATTTTTCACACTGCAGTTTGACTACAGATAACTAAAACTGCAGAAAGTGAAACCCTGGGTAAGGTCTCCTGCTGCACAAAGTCTGTGTATTCCACATGCGTATGCATGTGTGTGCTGGAGGGAGTTTCTTAATAATGATAAAAAGGCTGGCCAGGTTGGAACAAGTGGGAAATGTCACCACAGATGGGATGAAGGAAGACGGTAATAGGATAACAAGTCATGGAGTGCAAAGAGAGTCCTAAAAAAACCTTTAGCTTTCACTCTGAGCTATTTAGAAAGTTTAATCATAGAATTAATAGGAACTGACAATATTAATAACACATCTTTGATTGCTATGTTCAGAACAGATACGGGATGGATAGTCAAGCAGAAAGATAAATTAGGATACTATCACAGTAAAAGTTATGATGCCTCGTTTAGGTGTGTTAATAGTAAACAGAGTGAGAGATGCGCAAATGGTTCAGATTCTGATTCAGATATTTTTTGAAGGTGCACATCAGAGAATTTGAAGGTATAGTGACATGCATAATAGAAGTTTGAACAACTTAGAAAAGGGGCAACTTGCTTTATGTGAGACAGATATAAAAATCTAAAACTTTATTGCCTTAGACTACTGTGGTGATACATTTTATCTATTATGTTCACAAATTACCAATGATTAAGGCACTTTTTAGAAAGATAAAGTAGGAGATGGAAAATACACTGAGCTGATATATTCATACATTGCATGAGGTGGCAAAACATTTTGGCTGAACATTATGGATATTTTGTAGGTAAGCTGGGCACTGTAATCTCAGCAGCTCTGGAGGCTCAGGAAGGAGGATCATGAGTTTAAAGCCAGCCTCAGAAACATAGTCAGATCCTGAGCAATTCAACAAGACTCTGTCTCAAAAACAAGTGAAAAATGGACTGGAGATGTGGTGAAGCACTCCTGGGTTCAATTCCTGATACCAATAAATAAATAAATAAATAAATAAATAAAATAGAAAATAGAGGGAAAAGACTTGGATAATTATTGATAGATCACAAAATCAAAGGGGAAGAGAACGAACAATTCCTTTCCTTGTCTATTGCAGCTAGTTTAAATGAGACTTTAGAACAGGAGACAGGAGCAGAAGAAAAAAAAAAAAGTTAAGATTTCCTGTCACTTGCAGACCTTTTTCTCTAGACTACCTGGAAAGATATATGCACTCATAACATAATAAAGACAGTAACCACTGATCGACTGTACTCGTATAGTCCAAATTAAATGAAAATTAAACACTGATGTATTTAAGTCTTTAGAGTAACTTCAGCAGAAACCTGGTAAATCATTACTGAAATGGATTCAGAATAAATGATCAGAGACTAAGACATGTGCCTGAGATATCACATTATGCAAGATATTTGGGTGGACAACCAATCCCCATTCTGTAACATCCTGTGAGCTGGTGCATGGGAGTATAGCAGTTGATGTGTTGCCATCAGTGAAGCCAAAGATTTGTCAAACTTACTGTTATTGCTCCACCTTCCCCATCTGGCACATTCCTAGTGAGAATGTAGCTGGAACACACTCAAAACAACTTTATTCTGGCTTCTGGGTACCAGCAAGAAACACTGACCTTAACTGACACAGAAAAAATAAGGGCTATGATGGGGCCCTCCCCAGACTTAGATGCTCTCAATAACCTTGGTCTTATGAAGCCAAGAACATAATCAGGAGGTAATAACAGATCTTTGCCTCAGTTAAATGCCTATTAGAAATAGAAGCCCAAAGTACAGGAATTTCTGTGAAAGGGGGTAACGTCTGATATCTGTATTGACGTGTGGACACAATGGTGGGGGTAAAAAAAGAAAAGAGTGATGTTAAACATTGGACATGTGACAAGAGAGATTATGTGGTGATCAAGTAGCTTTCACTCAAATTTATAATTGGTATGAATACTATTATCACAGATATGATATTTAAGTAGAGGATGCTTTCTTTTTATTTTTCATGAACTTATTGATTTTACCTCTTTTATATGGCTATGATAAATGTAAACTTTTAGAAATGTTCTAGCTTTCCTGTTGTTAAAAATTTAGCAAGAACAGGGGCTGAAGCGGTGGCTTAGTGGTTACAGCACTTACCCGGCATGTGCAAGTACACGGGTTCAAACCCCAGCACCCACTTTTACAACTAAGTGTCGGAGCAACGAAAGCCATGTGAAAAACTCAATAAAAATTGATTCTCTCTCTCTCTCTCTCTCTCTCTCACTGTCCTTTTCTCTTTATAAAAAAAATTATCAAAAATAAAGTTGACAATTTAATAAGAAATCTTTACTCCAATTAAGCAAATGTTTGAGGAGTGAGCTTTTATTCCCACTACCTTCCTTTTTAATAGTCTGATATGTCCTGTATATAAAAAGAATGTTCCTGCAGGTTAATGGGTTCTCAAATATTTTGGCACATATTCCTTTTCTCCCTTAAAGTTATTAAAGACCCCTAAGAACTTTGGCTAATTTTATTTATTTATATGAGCATATTCAAATTTACAACATATAATTTTTAAAAGTTATTAACATTTAAATATAGAATAATGCCAATATTTAGTTACATAAATAAAACTTTTAGTGAAAAATCACTATTTTAAAGAATAATAAAATGATAAGGGTGTAACAATATTTAACATTTGCAAGAATCTCTCCAAAAGGCTATCTATGTCTGCATTCAGATTATTGTGGTATATCATTTAAGGTGCAGAAAATTCTATCTGCTATACAAATGTCACTGAAAAAGAGTGTCTTGAGTCTTTTCAGATCATTGTAAATATTCTTATTTGATCCCATAACGAATAGTAGCTTAAAAAGATAAGCAGCACAAGGTAATCTACAAACACATCTATGAATTTCTCATTCTCTTCAAAATCCATTGGTCTATCTTGCACTTCTAATGAATTTTTTTTTTTTTTTTTTGTAGCAGGGATTGAACCCAGAGGTTCTTAAGCACTGAGCCACACCCTCACGTCATCTTTTATTTTGAGACAGAGTCTCACTAAGTTGTTTAGGACTTCGCTTAGTTGCTTAAAACCTTGCTTAGTTGCTGACTCTGGCTTTAAATTTGCAATCATCCTGTGTCATTCTGCTGAGCTGCTGGAATTACAGGTGTGTACCACCATGCCCAGTAAATATATTCTAATGAATATTTTTAATGGATGACTTTGTGATATCACACATTGGTCATATGGGAAACACTGGTTTACTCAGTTTTGCATATCTTCCAAATGCTGCATTCATTATGCAATATCTTTAACAAATACCTTAAGTAGGAAGCTGTTATATTTGCTTTATTCCAACTTCAAAAGCCAGTCTGTGGCTTATTACTGGATTGGAGTTGAAAATGCCCCCACCACCATGATTCTGATCCCTGAGGCAACAATTATCCCTTGGCTGATACAAGAAAAACATCCAAATGGGGAAAGCATAGTAAAGCAAAATTAAATGATGAAGATTAAGTGGCACAAGGAAGAATATCCTAAGAGTTTTAGAAGTTCATGGTGCATAGAAGCAGCTTGCTCATCTCCCTGTAGGGTCAGCAATAATGTCCTTTCCACATGGACAAGTGTTTGCAGGTGCTGTGATTCTCTTCTGCCGAGACAAGGCAGACACTACTTCACTGAGGGTTGATGCCTGCTTCTACAGAACCCTTATTTCCAGAGGTGCACAGTCCATCTATGGAAAGCATCATGCCACTTCCAGATGGAAAATTTAAGCGTTTAATCAATTGCCAGGGTCATGGGACATCCAATACTTGGAGGTTCAAAACAGTTCCCCAGGTTTCACAAACGTTTCTCAGTGATCAGTGGTGACAACGCACGTGTGGTCATAAGCACGACTCTATTTGAAACACATACTGCAGGTGTGATAGGAGCACACGGTCTGTGACCCAAGGACAAAACATTCCCAGAAGCTTGTCAAGAGGCAAAGTTCTTGTTAACTAAAAACGGAACTGAAGAGGCAGCTGCCTTTCAGAAAATGAGCAGTTACAAATATCCTGGAAACAACACAATTCAAAATAAACAGAGGACCACACCCATCAGCCAGTCTACCCTCACCCAGGAAGGCCTGCTGGATATTCACTGCGAAATCAGTTTGGAGGAAAACAATGGTAAGCTTTAAGAGCAGGACTACGCCTCAATTGATGTTCTCGAATTGTCCTAGCATCATCAATTAAGACAACAAAGAAAAATTTTAAAAAGAGAATAAAATGGTGTGTTTTTCCTGTGGTGCAACTGGTTAGAACTGAACACAAAGGGAAACCACAAAATGTTACCTATGGTTGGGGAGTGTTAGCGGCACCTGGAAGCCTGTGTCTTGTAATGTTCTACCACACCTGAGACATTCTTCTGAGTACAAAAAAAAAAATGAAATTCACAATCTATTGAAAAATGGTCTTTAGTCACCACCTCAGACACTGGAAATATGTGGTAAATGGAGAAAAATCATTTCTGCTGGGAACAAAGGGAGAAGGATAAAATGTAATTCATGTATGATACATCAGGCATTTTTCTACCATAGTTACTGAGTATAACTAAGAATCTGTACTTTCCTTGATAAAATTAATGGGGAAAAATCAATCTTATGTAAGTGATGCTACCTCAAAATAATAATAAAAAATGGTGGGAATTTGGGTAGGTTTAACCCCCCAGATAGTTAGAAACCAAATGGACTGAGAAGGAAATATATTTGACTTTAGGAATTTATTTAATTAAATGCCTTCAGCAACACATACAGGAAAATTCAAACTACAGTGGGTCAAGGAGGTATTAAAGTAACTGTGCTACTAAACAAAAAGAACAGTACTCATCTATTGAAGAGTAGTCATCTGTGTAATGATAGAAATGTTATGAGGTATATAATGAACTTAATTTTGAGATGAGAATTTTTGCACAAACAAGAAAACTGAAGAACAATAGTTTAAGGAAAAGGAAATGGAAAATTACATAAATTTGTCTTTTCAGGAATTAACATCTTAATTGCTTGAAATCCTGAGTTCTTTTTAATAATAGTGCATAGGCTTTTATTTTTTTACCTTTTAATAATGAACAAATAAATGCCTCTTTATAAAGTTTCCTCATATAATCTGTCTTGTATAACATACCACATTAAACTACTTAAATTTTGTAGCTTGTAATCTTACAAAAATGTACAGTAGAACTGACATAGGTAGGTGGCAAATATTTATAGCTTTCTTCAAGATTTAATTTTATAACATGCTCATAACTTTTAAAATACTCTTCATATTTTTAACATATTCATAATATTTGGAGTACTCTATTTCTCTCTCACATTGAACATGATTTTTCTGATGAAAATACTGTTGTGTCTTTCCAACAAAGCTCATTCTCTATCAGTGCTAAATCATTAGAAATAACAGGAGAAAATTTAATTAGAAAGGCAAAAAAAAGTTAATTAAAATTACAAAGTAAATTTGTCAATGTAGTTCTTCAAATATCTGCTGCATTGGTGATTAAGCAATTAAAAACTGGAACACCGTTTATCATGATTTAATAATTGAACGTAATATTACCACTTCCAGAACATGAGTGATTCTAGTTTTTTAATGTTTAATACATATTATGCATAACAAGTAAATCTGATTTTTGTGATTTGTTTATATGAAGAAAAATGAAAAAGTAAGTTCATTGTCCTGGATACGTATTTGTCCTCTCCACACAGAAATTTTATCTAGGTGATTTTCACTTTTAAACAAATTAAATAAATTTCTTCATTTAATTTAGGCATTTGCCTTTTTGGAAAATTCAAATATGTTCTATTATTTAATGCCTTTGTCAGTTGCTGTTTACTTGGGGATAATAAGAAAGCAATTCCTAAAAGATTAGTAAAGTACTTCTGAGACATTACTGTATTGTCTTTATTGAATTAAAACACAGTTGAAATACATCAATTAATGATATAATTTAGAACAAAATTTTTTAGCATCAATTTTTTCATAGTTGAAATAAGAAACATATATCCTATTTTTCCCTCTCTTGTGTTGCTAAAGTTTACATCAAATGAATATCAACTGCATGATGCGTAGTAAGCATTTATATCATATTTTATCCTTTAAGTTTAAAATTCCACATAAAATATATAAAAGAAGGTTGCACATAAATTGAGATTTAGACATATGCACCTAATTCTATTCATCACATACATACTTTAAAATTTACTTTTATTATGTTTTTAATTGTATTTACATTCATTCTATCCTTTCACTGCAACCAGAGATCATAACTGCCCAAGTTATAGGTGAGAATGCTATTGTATTCCAAACAAGAGCAGGTTAAAGTAGGAAAAGAACTACAGATTCCGTATGGTCATTGTAGCATCTAAATCGCTTTCCATATATTTGAAAATAATTATTTTTGTTTCCCACAGATAAATTATTATAACTAGATCTTTCCATGGAAATCATTGATGAAATAAAGCAAACTGAGTTCTGATGAGAGTTAACTGACACCAACTATTGAATGTAATTTTGGGTCATTTAGTAAAATATGTTAGAAACCAGACTTCTACTTCTCAGGGACAATGATGTGGTGCCATTTGGTGTGTTTCAGTGTCATTGGGTTGAATGAATGGGGCCCATAGGTGAACTGAACATAAATCTCCCAACCAGACCGTTTGCTACACATGGGCACAGTTCCTACTGACTGAAAAAGAAGAAACAGTATCTTCAGTCTCAGAGACACAATCAAAAACCTATCATGAAACAAACCTATACAACTAGAATGAAAAAAACATGCAAAAGGATAACCTCCTAAGTATTTTAAGGGAAGTTGGAGACAGGAAAAAGTATCAAAGGGAACTTACAGAACTAATGTATAAATATATAAATAACTAATTTTTAAAACCTCAACGGATGGCTCAAAAATAGATTGGAGATGACAGACGAAAGATTTATTTAACCCCAAAACAGATAATAGAAATTATTCAACCTGAACAAAAGAAGGAATACTAAACAATCATAACAATGAACTCATTTATCTATAGGGAAATGAGAAAAATCTAACTCATTTTCATGAGACTCTCAAAAGGAGAGGACAAAAATGTAAGAGCTGAAAAAAGTATTTAAAGGAATAGTAGTTGAAAAATTTGATACTGTACTAATTATGTAGGATATCACCTTTGGGGCAAGCTAGTTGAGAGGTACACAGGAGTTTATGTATTATTTACTTGCTGTATTGTTGCTGTAAACTCCTGTGGGTATAGTATTATTACAGAATCAAAAATTTTAAATGTTTCAAAGATATGATAATTTATATTGTGCAGTAACAGCATGAGAATCTGATCACATGAAATATAATTTCATAAAAATAGCACAAATTTTACATGTATTCAATACTTTTAAAGTATTTTAAAAATATGAAAATAATTAATACTATGTTTTTATAATTGGTGATCTGTGATAAGACATATAAGTAGTACGCGTTCAAAATGAATATTTTGCACCCAAAGTAGATTTAATAGAACTACCTGAAAAGCATTTTTCAATGGAATAATTTCTTCTAGGAGCAACTCATTTATACTGGAAATAATTTCTCAAAAACAGTTTTAATATATGGCAATCACTTTCAAATAGATTTTAGCAGAATTATCACTAAAACGAAAGAATAAGTGAAGCCCAAAGACATAAAAACAATAAAATTAACAAACAAAAATTTTAAATATGCTTATTTTAGTGGATATAAAAGACTAGATTAAAATGGATGCTTTGAAAATTTAAATGCCCCAAAGTAATTCCTGAAAAAAATTAATGAGTGGAAATGATAAAACAATAATATATTAAATTTAAAAATTAGACTAATATCATTTGAGATTTCAGTTTTATAAATATACAGCAAAAATATTATAGAAATGTAAAATAATTAGATTGTATTTAAATATAGGCAATAGTTGTAGTCAGACAAGAAGAAAAACAGTACTAACAATAATGTGTCATTTGAGTGGTAAAGGGAATACCAAGGAAGTTAGTTCTACTCTGAGTGTATATGAGAAGAGAGAATTTCATCTTCTCAGTTAACTAAAATAAATGACAAGAATTTATAAAATAATTACCTAGGGATCTTAACCTGAACGTGTAAGAAACAATCTCATCTAATATGTATGGACTTCTAGAAATGTTCTATGAGTGTAATGTACAGGAAAATCCATTTGTGTTTTATGCATTGCTCAAGGTACATAGAAGGTAATGTTTACTAAGACAGTAATCTGCCCATCTTGGTTTGCTATTTCTTTTTCGTGGTAATTATATTGCCTTGGTGATGATTAGAAATACATGTAATGATAATGAAAGTCATCAAGCTCAAGCAGATTATTCCATAATGTAAATGTGTGGTTAGATTCAGGAAAATATCTGTATCAGTGGCTTCTAAATTGTTATATGTACTGATATAAAACACATTAGAGAATCTTAAAGAATGGCCTTGTGACAGCAATTTTAAATAGAGTATGGCTAAAAGTACAGTTATCTTCAATTTCTTTTGAGATGAATTTATACTCAGATGATTAATGGATGGCTGAATATGCACATGTACTGAAATATAAATGATAGAACAATAGAAAGGACACATTTTTTTCATGAAGCTCTGGAAATATTATTATGTATTGGAATATTTTTATGTTAAAAATGATAGGGGGAGAAAAGAAGGTAATGAAGTCTCAAAATTGAAACAGCACTGCTAAAAGTCTGTAGACTGTCCAGTATGGCAGTCAGCATGTGGTGAGAAGCTACCCCACTGGATAACACTGCTATCTCCCTACTAGAGACAATTCTAAAGGCATAACTTCAGGAAGATGGAAATTATCCCTAGAAATATCTGAAATAGCATTAAAATGGTGAAAAATGATAATATTAAACATATTAATTATACTAATACTGATAATAAAAATTAACGGAATAATTAAAAAGATAAGAAATAAGTTAGAATTAAATACTGAACAAAGAGTAGTCATATAATTTGTGATGGATGATTAATGTTAAAGGATTATAAATTTTTTGCATTGCTCAGCAAGAAAGTAAAGATAGACCTAAATCAAAAACCAATAATTTCTGAATGGGAAATATTAGGAACAAAATGTCCAATTAAAACAGCAGAAAGAGAAATGAAATAAGTGAAAGAGAATTTTACACAGGAAAATTAAGAATAAAATATCCAATTAAAACAAAAGAAAGTAGGATGAAATAAATGAAAGAGCTTAAAAGTGCATATAAAAATTTCTAATGGTGAGAAAAAGTTCTAAACTACCAATAAAAACAAATGTAAATGTATGAAAAGCTCCAGTAAAAATAAAATTATATTAGAAAGGAAAAAATAAGAAAGGTAATAAAAATTAATAACAAAATGAATTCAGATTTTGTTATGTAAAATGAAAGTAAGAATGCAAACATTTACTCACAAATAGACTTTCTAGACTTTACCAACAAGACAAATATAATTTATCAGGAAAGCAAAGATTCTAAATGTAGACCTAATAATACAATCTTTTACACTTAGATGCCAATAATAAACAAAACCACAAGAATTAATTGAGCAATCAAATGGTATGTTGGAGAAATTAATTTATTAGCCTTAAAATGATAGAAGTGTGCAAAAAACTTTAGAAAAGAGAACTTTACAACAAATTTATAAATGGAATTGATGGATTTTGAGAACAGTGCACTCTGCAATTAAATATTAATCATTTCAATATGAGATTTTTGACAAAAAATAGAAAACTTAGATGGATTTACAAAATATTTACATTTACAAAATATTTGATGACCAAATAATTAATAGATATAAAAAATTCTTCCAGGATAAAAGGAACACGAGACAACCTATCGCATAAAGTTGATATTTTGTTAACTAAAACTGTAAAAGAATACTTTAAGACATAAAAATTAAAGGATGATATCACATATGTTGTTAGATTTTTAAAAATCTTAAAATATTAGCAAACTGAATATATCTGTGTAAATGAAAACATTTAATTTCTTTCTTCATTAGAAAATTTAAATTTTCTTAACAGCTTAAAGGAAAAATCTCAGTTGCAGAAAAAATGGTTAAAATCATTTTTTATGCATTAAAAATCTTAGTAACAAAAAAGAGAAAGCACATTGTTTGTATGAAAAAGAATCCCTACAAAATGTATTCAAAACATTATGCAAGAGGAGAAGCATTTTTTGTGCTCATCATAAAGCCTATGTATTAATTGAGAAATTTCTCCAAGAAACAAAAGCTATTCCCCTAAAAATAAAATACAGCATTTTCCAGTGCAAAAGGGAGAAACAAAATTGTAATTATTCTTTTAAGTACTTTATATACAATGTTCATACTAAAAGAGCCAAATTATAAAAGTAAATACAAATAGAATTAGTAATAGGCTTTTCAAAGTCTGTAGGTATATGATCAATAAGTCAATTATATTTATACACTTTCAGCAGTCTTGAAACTTTTTTCAAGTTACATCAGTAGCTAAAACAAATGATATAAGAAAACCAAACTATAGCAAAAATGAAAAACAATCTTTCGTGTAAAGAAGGGTTAAGAAAAATCCAACACAGCCATAATGAAGTAGCATTTTACAGTTCTGAGATTGGTTTAAACTTAAAGGAGTAACCATACCCCTATATACCATTGGTGGTGTGTAAAATTGCAAACTACTTTGGTAAACAGTTTAATGCACCTTGTGACACAGCAATTCTACTTTGAGCTGTATTCTAAAGAGTCTCCTGAACTGTACACAGAGAAACATATTAAAGAATGCTCACTACAGTATTTCATTTGAGAAAAGATACAAAGCAAACACAGACCTGGAAATACGAAAATATCCTACATGTCCATCACGCTAGCATGATCAAATAAAACTGTGACACATTCATAACATACACAGAGCAACGAAAATGAAATATACTTCTACACATCCACTTGGGGAGGTCTTAAATATACAAGGTTGGGGGAACAAAGGAAATTTCAAAATAATAAACTATCTTGGATGTCAAAGTGTAAAATTAAGTAACAATACAGTCTGCAAGAATATATGCTCAAATAAGAAAAATGAAATATAAAATTTTGGGAAGTATTGATTTATTGGACAAGGGGAACTAATAATTTCAAATGAGATATGGTGATGTGCTCTTTATCAGTCATTCTTATTCTCAGACTTCATGTACATGTCTACTTATGTGTAAATATATTACATTAGTATTCATGTGTGTAAGATGCTGTATTAGTGTCCTATTGGCATTCAAATTATCACAAACCTAGTGGCTTTAAGCAATGCAAATATTATTTATATTATCTTATAGTTATGGAGCCAAAGATCCAAATTCAATATCCCTGGGCTAAAACAGCTGTCAGGAGGGCTGCATTCCATTGCTCTTCCTTCCTGAAAAACAGTGGCATTAGCCTCTCCCTTCTCTGATCTCAGCTTCCGTCATCAAATGGCTTTCTGTGTCTACAAACCCCCTTCATCCTGTTTATATAAACTCTTGTAATGGCAGCAGGCCTCTTGGGATAACTCAGGACATTTTCTCCACCAAAAGTGTTTTAATTTAGGGCTGGAGCAGTAGCTCAGTGGTTACTGTGCTTGCCTGGCATGCGTGAGTACGTGAGTGCAAACCCCAGAACCATGTACATAGCGAAGTGTCTAAAGAATGAAAATCACATGAAAAAAATAATAAAAATTGCTTCTCTCTTTCTCTCTCTCGCTGTCCCCTCTTTCTTAAAAATAAAAAAAAAAAGTGTTTTAATTTAATCACAACAAAGTCCCGTGTACTATGTGAGGCAGCATAGTCACACTTCCTTGGGATCAGAATGTGGGTATTTGAGGAAGGGGTTATTCAGCCTCATAGATTAATTCCATAACCTACAATCCTGTATTGAGCACAGGAAACAGGACATCAAAAAATTCAAATTAAGCTATAAAAATTACATAATTTCACACTCTTTCTAGAGTTCAGTTTTGCCACATAGTCTTTTCTGATGATGTTCTCATCTTTTTTAAGAAAATGTTTTTATTAGTGCATTATAGTTATGCATAATATTGGGGTTTGTTTCAGTCAACTTTTCCACTGCTGCAACTAAGAGACCTAACAAGAACAACATAGAAAGAGAAAAAGTTTATTTGGTTCTCATGGTTTCAGAGGTTTCTCTCAATCCATTGATGACCAGCTCCATTGCTCTGGGCCCAAGATAGAACATCAGTGGAAGCACATGATGGCAAAAAGCAACTCAGGACAGGGCACCAGGAAAGACAGCTTGGCTCACAGGATATAAATATAAACCCCAAAGGCACAAATCCCACATAGAACTACCTCCTCTAGCAACATCGTCTACCTGCCTATAGTTACCAACCAGCTAATCCATTCAAGGAGATCAATGCATTGATTAAGACTCTCAAACCCAATAATTTCACCTATAAATTTTCTTGCATTATCTCCTACATGAGCTTTTGGGGGACACCTCATATCTAAACTATAACAGTACTCTTTTTGACAGTAATCATATACAGATAGAATATAATTTGCTCCATTTCAGTCCACAGTACTTCCCCCGTCCCTCACTCTCCTTCCCTGTTTTCCTCCCTCTGTTCTCCTGGTCTTTGTTCTTTTCAGTTATTTATTTTTTTAATGATTATCTTTTTTTAAAAAAGAGAGAGAGACAGTGAGAAAAAGAGAGAGAGAAGGATAGAATCAATTTTTATTTAGTTTTTCATATGGCTTTCCTTGCTCTAGTACTTCGTTGTGTATGTGTCTGGAGTTCGAACCTGTGTCCTTGCACATGCCATGCAAGCACCATAACTGCTGAGCCACCACTCCAGCCCCATTTATTTTTTTAAACTAGTGTTTTATAGATATACACAAAGTTGGAATTCACTGTGGTATTTTCATATAGGCCTATAGTAATATAGTCTTAGTGCCTTAAATTCAACAGCTCCCCTTCTAAGAAATGAAATATATATTAGAAATATGCATGTGATCTTAAATGAAATGTTTATATTTCCTTTCCTGTGTTTTTCATTTCTTTTCTTTTTCAAAGAGAGAAGGACAGTGAGAGAGAGACAGAGACAGACAGACAGAATCAATTTTTATTGAGTTTTTCACATGGCTTTCGTTGCTCCGACACTTAGTTGTCTACGTGGGTGCTGGGGTTTGAACTTGTGTACTTGCGAATGCCAGGCAAGCGCTGTAACTACCAAGCCACAGTTCAAGTCCCTCTTAATTTCTTTTTAATCATTTATTTTACATAAGCAAAAATAGATTTTCATAAAAGGAATACATGAAAGAAGGTGATGTGGACTGAAATCATAGCCTACTGCTCTCTGTTTTGAGTCTAATGGAGCCATGGAGAGTAAAGTGATGAACAAAAGACAGAAGATGGCCCCAAATTCAAACTTCCAATACAAACAATGAGAGAAATAATGGTCAGATTAGGAATGTAAAAGCTATGGAGGAAAGAGCCCTTTTCTATCTTGGAGTCAAAAAGGAGAGATGCAAATTCTTTCCCATACAAAGGCACACTTCAATGCTGCAGGAAGTTAAAGGTGGTAACTGACAGCAAATCCAGAGATTACACAATTGACAGATTTGCAGCAGAGACCAAATTGGAGGTGGGTTGAGGGACATTTTGTTGGTGCTTGACAATATTTCATTAAAATTTTGGGTTGATTTGTGAGATTTGATATCATTATTAGCAGGTTGGCCCATAGATTTTGGCTTTGAAAATACTGTGCTGAAATATTTTTGGATAAGAACATATTTTTCTTTGCACTACTTTTGCTCATGTTGATTGACTATGAATTATCATTTAAAATAACTTTCCTCTCAAATCTACTGTGACCAAGGTAAAGGCATGAAGAAAGTTGAAAAAGAGATAAACATTAAGGATTTATTTATAGGGTTAAAGGAGAGAGCAAAAAGTCTGAGATTCTTATCTGTTCAGTTAATTAATATGAAAAATACTTGTTTTGGCTTTTGCAATCTTTGCTGGGGAGGTTGAGCATCACAAAATTCATTGCTGATGGATGAAGAATTCTGCTGATCCATGTAAATTGTTAACTATGTATGAATACTCATTTAAAAATCGCCCTTCCTTCTACTTTGATTACTGAAATTGTTACACTTATGGCATATTGTTTTTAAAAATTAGCTGGAAATAATAGTCCAGCTGAAGAATAATTTCTTTCTTAATCATCTCTTGAGCAGTTGAAATACTAAAGAAAAAAATAGTGCTGTTAGGGAAAAAGCCTCCCTTTCACCAGCAGAGCTTATGAATATTGTCTGGAAGATATCAGAGAGCTGAAGGAACAGATATTTTAGATCTGATTGATTACGCAGGTCTATTTTACATGATAGTTGTGACATTTGGAAGAAAACACGCAGAATGATGTCAAACCCAACTCAGATCACTGCATTGGTGAAAAGAAATTGACAACATTCATTTAGAAAACAAAATAACTACCAGATAAAGGACTTCATTATATTACCCAATAGATTTGATAATATCAACATAAGTTTAATCAAGTTAATCTAAAATGCAATTTTATTTTAAATGTTTTGATTAAAAATCTGCAGAAAATGTGTCTTGTTAAGCCAAATATCCAATGAATATCACATGCAGACAATTTCTGCAACTACTAAACATTGGTAGTAACATGCTGAATAGAAATATTACATTTGCCTGTTTCCGTATGGGATTAGAAAGTACAGAAATGTCAACTTGTCCAGTAATTTCCATCTTTCACATTTAATTTCTCCCAAATTCTATCAAATAATTAAGTTGTGAAATTGCTACAAATGAAATGAGTATTTTTTTTTAAAGAGAGAGGGACAGTGAGAAAGACAGAGAAAGAGAGAAACAACTTTATTTAGTTTTTCACAAGGCTTTAGTTGCTCCAACACTTACTTGTGTATGTGGTGCTAGGGTTTGAACCCAGGTCCTCATGCTTGCCAGGCAAGTGCAGAAACTGCTGAGCCACTGCTCTAGCCCCTGAAATGAGTATTTTAATGGCATTTATGATTATTATCAATCTATTGCCATATTAACAGGAAGTTTGAAAACCTAAATTGATATTCCAATTTTCCTATTCTAGATTTATATTTTGCAGGAAAAGTATCAGGTGTAAAATACAATTTATTTTTAACCCCATTTGCAATATTTGCCATGTGCTCCTGAGTATAAAGAAATTTAAAAAAATACGATACTTGATTTTCAAAATCTAAAAAATGTTTTAAAAGTTTTCTGGCCATTTTTAACATATGAACTTAGGGATATGAATAAAATAATAAAATTTCTACTGCTAATAACTTCTTAGAGTAATTTCATATAACTGTTTCCAATAACATTATAAAAACTTTTTATTTAGAAATACACCATGTGTTTTTTTCTCAACATATACTAAATCATATATTATAGGTTTTTGACTACTTGAAGTGTTGACATCAATCAATAATCAGAGTCAAATTTTGCAGGTCTAATTTTGCTTTTCAGAAGTTACTCTTTTCACATTTATTTGAATTTAAAATACATATCTCATAGTTCCTTCATTAAGAAAAGTTATCCCAAACTTCATGTATCAATTTAAATAATATTAAGGCATTTTTCAGTGGTACATGTGTTTGGTACATAAAAAAAATCAATTAGTGTGTTATTTTTAAAGATGAAATATTAAAGGTTTATACAAAGATACATTGATCATTTTAAAGTAAAGGATTTATTCCTAAGAATAATTACCAAATTCATGTTAAATGTCTTTTGGTAATTCTGTATTTACATGAGCTAAGTCTTATAGTCTGTGGTGTCTTAATGAATGTCTAAACCTGGTTCTCTTGCAGTGAGAGGAAACAAAATTCCTGATTCGTACTATTTTCCAATTTCCGTGTTGTAAATGCTACTTCTCTGGTGAATTTCATCCAACCAATATCTAGTCAGCTCCAGCACACCACCCAAATCCAAAAACATCTTTTTTTATCGACTGTTTTCTCCCACGTGCCTGTTTCTAACATTCATGTGCTCGTCTTTAACCTTATTTCTTCCCATCTCTATCTTCATTGGAGGATTGTGCTGACTTTTTAAGTGGATGATAATTGAGCATCTACTAATTGCAGCATATAGTAATAAACTTCTTTGGGTCCCTGTACTCACAAATATTATATTCTACTATATAATCCAATTTCCATGTAGTGATAAATGAATTGATGGCAATTATGTCAGAGGACTTATATAATTAAAATTGATAATTTAATCAGTGATAGTTTACTTTCCATCTTTTAGCCAATTGTCTTTTAAATACATCAGTTTGAAATGCTCCAAGGTTTTCTCAAATAAACATAACTCAAGTTTGTAATGAACACCTGTTCTCTACCAATGTCTCAGTATGTTTATCCTTTAGATCATGCTTCCACAAACTTCTTTCCATCAGTAAATACAACACTCACCCGTTTGTATAAATATTTATTGCACTACAGTCTTGCTCACTCATTTATGGATTATCTATGACAGGACTCCTACTACACAGGAATGCTAATTAGTTAATTTTAGTTGCAACTGAGAATATACGGCTCATTAGCCTAAAATATTTACTATTACTTTGCCAACCCTTGCTATAGACAAATACCGATAAAAAAAATCTAACACTTTTAACAATTTTCAAGCTTTGAATTAATTTAACCACTAAGTGTTTACATTAGAAACAAAGATTTCATGTCAATAGCCTACGTTCTCATCTCAAGGAACTAGCAAAATATTCCTAAAGCTAACAGAAGGTAGGAATTAAGAAATCAAAAAAAATTTTGAAATAAGAAAGCAGAAAAAAAAAAATTAAACTGAAAGATGGTTGCTTGAAAAAAAATTCAATAAATTTTTTAAACTTTGAGCAAAACTAAAAAGGAATAAAATAAGATAAAACACATATCATCAATATCATGAATTGAATAAAGGATATCAGTCCAGATGCCACAGCCATTCAATGTTTACAAGGGAAAACTTTAAACAACTTTATGCTCATAAATTCAATAGCTTAGAGAAAAAAATCAACCAATTCATCAAAACCCAATAATTACATAAAACTTATACAAGTTGGGGCTGGAGCAGTGGCTCAGCACTTGTGGTGCTTGTCTGGCATGTGTGAGTACATGGGTTCAAACCCCAGCACCCACATATGCAAAGAAGTATCCGAGGAATGAAAGTCACACTAAAAACTAAATAAAACTGTTTCTTTCTCTCTCTCTCTCTCTCTCTCTCACTGTACCTCTCTCTTAAAAAAAACTTATACAAGTAAAATATACAATCTGAATAGCAATATATTGAAATTGAATTCACAACTTCAAATTCTCAAAAAGGATATCTTCCAGCCAAAAAAGTTTCAAATAATTTTACCATTACAGAATTTCAATCAATGTTATATATTCTCACCCCAAAACTGGAAGAGATAGCAGATGGTATTAAAACAATAAATAATTGACCACTACAGAGCAATGCCACTCATGAATTAAGGAAACAAAACCCTCAGCAACAAGACATGAATCTATGACTCCAGCAATGTATAAAAGGAATTAAATAACATTTCTAAGAGGGATTTATTATACATATAAGGTTGATTTAACATTTGAAAAATAAAAGTAACCCAAAGTAGTAACACACTGACAAAAAGCATTTAACAACATCTGACATCCACTCATGATTAAAAAAAAAAAAAAACTCGGCAAGTGAGGAATAAAAATTATCTCAACTTGATGAACATTGCCCAAAACTAAATAAACAAAAAGTCTGCACTGATTTTCCATCGTACTCAATGACACAAGAATTAGAGTTTACCTCTGAATTTGGAAACAAGGATGTGGGTTTGGATGTAATGACTTTTATTACCACATAATACTGGAAGTTCTAGCCATTATCATAGGCAAGAAAAAGACATAATATCATACAGACTGAAGGAAAAAACAAAACTCCCTCTCTTAGTGGAAGAAATAATACTCCCTCTCTCTGTGTTGATTATTACCTTGGAAAAAGAAATCCCTCAAAATGGAAAAAAAAAACAAAACATACCACAAAAACATCAGAACTAACGAGTTCAGGGTACAAGATGAACACACAAACGTCAATCACAATTGCATTTCTTTATACTAACAATGAAATAGCATCCTTAAGTTTTAGAGGAAAATGTTGATGTATTTACAAATAAAATGTTATTTCTTATATTTATTTTAAAATACTGGGGTCAGAAAATGGAGTAGCAATATTTAAGAACTGAGACTCGCCATTGATTAATAATGATTGAAGCTTAGTGATGAAATATTATTTATACTCACCTCTCAATTATAGTGGTTCCCTTTGGATTATAGTTGGTGTTGCACCAACACCATGACCGGCACCAGTTTTTGGAAACTTGAATAAGCAAACTCAAAGCCTTAATGTTGCCACATATTTTGAATTCAAGACTCCACATATGAAGCCCATCCATCTTATTTAACAAGGCCCTTCAGGTCAGTCTGCTCTGAAGCAATGCTTCTGAACCACCGGTCTACTATAAAATTAGCCTGAAGATTAATTGTGTTTATATGCACATGGTGATCATATGTTTTAAATTTTGCTCAATACAATGGGGTAAAAAGTAAGAAAAATACATAGGACAGATGCTCTAAACATGAAATAGAGTAAAGTTTGAAGACATATAATGCTAATCTTATTCAAACACTTTCAGAGGATAAAAAAAAAATCTCTTCTTCTGATTCAGTCTGTGAGACGAGAAAATCTCACCCTTAAACTAAACAAAAAATATGTGAGAAAAGGCACTATTAAGCTTATCTTACCTCTGAGCACAAGATGCAATAATCTTAAGTAAAAGTTAAGTAAATTGAATCTGCCAATATTTAAGAAAATACATCATAGCATAATTAAATTTATCCCAGGAGATGACAGTTGATTTAACATTTAAAAATCTTCAAATGGAAGGGAGCATGAAAGGAGCTTGTGTGCTCATAACATAATCTGTTTCTTGCTCTTTATGTCATTTACAGTACTTAATTTTTGAAAATATATTGATATATGGTCAATTCTTTTACTTTCTGATTATAATATAAATGCAAAGATTTTTTAAAATCCTTTAAAATTATATTTAATCTCAAAATTCTTGATAATTATAATTGATGATTGATTAGAAGGTAGGAAATATAAGGGCTGGGGATGTAGCTGAGTGGTAGAGGGCATTCCTGGCATGCGTGAAGTCCTTGGTTTGGATCGGCAGCATTGCAAAAAAAGAAGAAAGAAAAAATATAGGAAATAAAAGAAATTCATCAATATATTAATGAAGAAAATAAAATTATAATAATTCTGCAACTTCTACTAACAACTTTAAGAGGACTTTATCTATAACACATGATTTAAAATAACATATATAATTACAATTTTCATTGACTTCAGATTTCTAACAATACAATAAGCAAATCTTTAAATACTACATATGATGATGATTAAACTAATTTAAAATATAATAAACTGGAATTTTTCATCTTCTGGTTTAGAATACAAAATATTAACAAGTGATATGATTTCTCAATGAAAATTCAATAATTACAAATATTATAAATTATAGGTCTCTGTGAATGTGATAAAGCATAAGATATTTCATAATGCCTTTTGGTATTTCTTTGGTTTCAAAGTCAAGCATTACAGAAGAATAATTTAAAATGTGATTTGTCTCAAATAATAATGTAAACATATAATTCTCACATATAAAATTATTGGGTGGAAAGAGTTGAAAACTTTTTATATTATACTTATTCATAATATAATTGAATAAATTATATACAATTTAATAAAGAAGTAACCTAAAATTTTAAAATTATACTTAAAATTAAAAATTTATAACATTCCACAGAATAATTCAATTACTTTAAATATTTTTAGGGAAATTGGTGGATTAAATATTCCTATGGATGATACTGGAATGCCAAAATATTGGAAATTCTAATATAGTCTATGTAGTCTCACTTCACAAATAAGGAACTTTAAAAAAAAAAACAAATAAGGAACTTTGACATTTTTCAGAAATATAGTATATTTGTAGATTTGATAAAAACCACATTTACTTGAATGCATTCTGAGCATTTCTTTCATTGTACTTATTATTGTTATTAAAAGAAAGAGAAACATAAAGTAAGCCACAGAAATAGTGCAAATATTTGATTTTAGCATCATCAGTATGTCACACACACTTTTGATTCTACTTTGATAAAATGTTCGTGTGATGAAATAATTTCAAGATTATAATGATCAAAATAAATATGACAGCTAGACTTCAGATAAAGCATCCCTTAGTAACCTGACTCATTATTTTTCCTTAACTAGACCAAATGCAACCATCTTTCAAAGGTTTGAAACTTCACTGTACATACAGGCTTTGGGAGAGAAAATAAATATATTATACAAAACTTCTTTATTTCAACCTCTGACTTTTCATGCAGGCACTAATTGCATGTCTTTTACTTCTACTTTTGCAAATCTCATTATCTCAGCTTCCACTGGCTGACCTAATAACACCTTTGACAATCCCAGAAAACATAATGATGAATGGTCATTAATTTTTACTTGAAAAATAATAATTCACTTAATTATAAAATTTAATTTGTGTTTATGTGAATATGTTTGCATTTTTCATCTTCCCATTGAGTTGTTCACATTCCTTTAAAAATTATACACATGCATCTGAATTGTGCTGATGTATATAATAAATGTATATTATATCACCAGTAAAATTACCTATCTCTTCTTTAATTTCTTCTTTCTTTTCCTCTAAAATATCTTTGAGAGAAGTAATTTATTTAAAGTTGGATGATACATATCAATTGGTGAATGTTTATCACTGTGAAGAAAAATTTCTGTTTATGTCTCATTTCAAAGAAAAGAAAGTATCTTTTATATATGTATCAAGTAAGTACAACAACATGACAATAATATGTCAACCTCAAATTTCCAACACTTCTAAACTAATATTCGTTGCTCTTTAACACATTATCAACAGAGAGCATTCTTGGATATGCTTTGATCTCTGAAGGGGCAGATATAACTTGGCAGAAATTGCTGCCTTTTAGTATGGAGACTGGAAAATCAGACTATTCTCCTTTATATTCCTGATATTTTGTGACTGTTTTAACAAATGCATATTTCTTTTTCAAAACTTAAAGTTTGTTTCCAAAAAGGAATTTTTTCCTCAGATTTCTATATAATTAGAAAAAAATGTAAATTAGAACAAAAGAGATTGCTTAGGTGTTAGGTGATTAAAGAGAACTACATAATTTATGAAAATGTTAATAGGCTAAGAGATCAGAATTTGAGGGGCCCAGAGAAAGATGGCAGCTGAATAAGTTCCTCTAGGGAACTCTCAGACACACCCAGTAGAATAGCTACACATGTACAAAACTACCAGCACAGGAGGTAAGAAAACCAAGTGAGAGACCACAGTGCTGGCTTTTAGCCTAACAAAATGAAAGGCTACACTGAAGTCAGCAGGAAGCATTTTCCCAGTCACCTCCTTCCACAACTCCAAATAGCCCAGCATGGCGAGAGTTACCCCCTGGTAAGAGAGAAAAAGAGAATTAAAGGTAGGCCTTAGACTTACTCTCCAATGCTACCTCTGCCACTAAGAAACCCAGGACTGGGCAAAACCGTACTACCCTTGACCCCACCACCACTTTGATTAATACCTGCAGACTGAACCCCTGCAACTGAATTAGCCCAGGTGGTATAGAGACTCTCCCCCCCACCCCTCACCCAATTTTTGGCAGAAGATTGGGGAGAACTCCAGCTGCTAGGAAAAGCTACTACGGGGCTTCTTCTGCCCAGTACAAGGTCTGCCATGGTGGTATCAAGTACCCAATAGACCCTACACACCCCATACACAAACCACATCTGAGGGACATTCCTGATTTTTGGCCACATCAGTTCTGTCCTTAGAGTGGGCCCACGAAACAAGTGCCCTCCTCCTAAGATTGTGTAGGTCTAAATGGCTGTGAGACTCACGCACAACCCTGCTTAGCACCAGCCTTAGTGACCAAGGAATTCTCTCCACTACCCATCCTCTAGTCTCAGGGACCACAGCCATCACAAGGTCCAGGCTCACAGACAGGACCCTATACACTGTCCAGACACCAGGAAGAGGCCCAGTAGAACAGACTCATTTTTTTTTTTTTTTTGGCCTACATTACTGCTGGCTGTGATGAGAACCTCAGTGTACCCCTGAGGCTGTGAGACTCAGGTGCAACACCACTTAGCTCCAACCTTAGTGACCAAATATCTGACGTCATCAAGTCAGCCCCAAACTTGTGCAGCATAGTGTGATGCAAGATCCCATAGCTGGGATTAGGACATGGTAGGAAGTGCAAGACTGTGCCCTGGAACTCAGTGTGGGGCTGGTAAACGTAACATCAAGCAGATCATTGTGTTCCAGCCTGTGTCTATCTATGAACGAAGTTGTGGAATTGCTGCAGTGCCAGGGGAAGACACATGACCACAGTTAATAAGACTTCTATTCCAGCTACCATCACGTGCATTTATTGCAGTGGTCTTGGGCCACACATACACCACAGCAATGGGCTTCCCCCTTTCAGTATGATTCCAACTAGAATCCAATGGGGCAGCACATAACCTTAGCAATCACACACAGACTTTCCAGAATATAATGGTTCAGTTTCATCAATGATTTTGTCACGTAATGTTAAATAGCTATTATATTAATGTTCATTTTGTTGTTTATATAGCTTCACTTATAATTGAGACTTTCAGAGATATTATACATCTAACTTCCAGAAAAAACACTTAGTATTGCATTGCTAAAATGAATCTATTCAGGGGCTGCAGCGGTGGCTCAGCAGTTTCTGCGCTTGGTTGGCAAGCACGAGGACCCAGGTTCAAACCCCAGCACCAAGTACACAACTAAGTCTTGGAGCAACTAAGGCCATGTGAAAACTAAATAAAGTTGTTTTTCTCTTTCTCTGTCTCTCTCACTGTCCCTCTCTCTTTAAAAATAAATAAATAAATAAATAATAAAAAATGAATCTATTTAAGTTGCCTCCAATTCTATTTTTTCTACTACATATTATGTTACATAGTCCTTTTTTTCAGAATCCACTTTAAGCTTCAAATTCATGGATAAAGCTTTAATAACATTTTTGATGATTTATCAGTGTAATGTATATATGTATACATATACATACTCGTTAAATATATAAAGTATATATCTACAATATTTATAGTAAATAGTTATGTATAAAACAAATATACAATTCTACTTTTACCAACCCCAACATGAAAATATTTGATTATTATAGTCATAAATAAAAAGAATAACTTTAGCATAAAAAAGGTTACTACTCAGTCTTCCATCTTGACAATGATTTAAAAAAGGCCCCAAACCAGCAATGTTATCAGTTTTTTCTGTATTTCTGCCTAATGGAGAATAAAAACATCTAATCAAATGGAAGGTCTGTTAATGTTCACAAAACACTATTATCTGTAAGTATTTTTATTATTTTATATTAAAAGAAATTTTAGATAACTTTAACACAGTAAAATTAAAACGAATGCTGGCCTAGGAAGCAATTTGAACGAGTGATGTTTGTCTTGTTGTAAGCAACATTATGCTTTCAATACCCCTTTCCTGGCATTCAACAAATCTAACTTCAAAACTAAGAACAACATACTGTGGCTTGCCCTTTAAATGTCTGTAATAGAGTACTTGCCAAGGTGCGGGATCTGAGCTTAGATGCTGGTGTGGACCAAGCTAGCAGAGGAAAATACACATAATCACATTAGTTGTAAGAAAGTAAACTCATCTTGGCTGAGGCTTTATAATACTAAATAGCATCTTCAATCACATAATAAAATTTAATGTGAAAATAGTTTACTCATAAACAGAAACAGGAAAATGAGGAAGAAGTTTGAAAAGTACTCATCTGTCTATCCTGAAATAATTAATCTTCAGAAAGACTTATTAACATCAATCTCTTTAGCTGAACTCACCTGAGAAATAAATGCTAGTAATACACATCCATTATCTTAACATCTTAGTTTGTCATCTCCAAACTAAAAGATAAGCAAGAAAACAAAAGAAATTAAGATACAGATCTTGTTTAATGGTCTCCTCTGTTAATTACCTTTAGAAAGAATCACTCTTTCAAACTGACATACAGAGTGTGTAATAAATCTTATAGAACATGAAAAGTATATAAGCCTAGCAAGAGATTATTTTATTTTTCTCAAAAACAGCATCAATCATAAGTTGAAAGTTTTAGCCTCAAGACTCACATTTTTCTTGGATCCTATTTAGGAGCCAGAGGACATGAATATTTGGTTAAATATTAATTTTGTCATAGTTATAGACTTTTATATAAATTGCTGTTCTAGATAATTATCTCAATAAAATTAATATTTTAAAAAATAAAATTGAGAGGTTTGAAAAGGGTATAAACATCTATTTGAATATGTATAGTTTTAATCATAGGTTTTATTTTAGCCATTAAAATGTACTTTGTTTTTATTATTGCCATTTGAGCACATACGAAGAATTTATTCAAACAGGACAAACAAAACATTTGAGTTTTCAAAAACTTATCACCAGTTCATATTAGTTAAGATACTACAACACACAAGCTGCTTTAACAAATAAACCCTGATTATATAACGCCCAAGCAAAACAGCAGTATATTTTCCAGTCTTTCAGTGTGCCTGCTCTAGCCAGTATTTCATTCCTTTCAAACTCATGACTCAGTCATGAGTTTATAGAGCATGCACTGATTTTCATTTTGAAGTAGAGTAGTTGTATTTAGAAATTTTATGCTATTAAATAATTGGAACATGAGATCTTTGTCAGGCTTACAAATCAGGACTTTCATTCTTCTAAGCAGAATTATGAGTGATATTAAGTCAAATATTCATTTTTTTGGACTGACCAGGGCATATAATTGAGCGGCAGAAAGATCTAAACCTCTTCAAAGATAGCTACTACCTATCAAGAAAATATACAACTATGCCATGATGAAATGGATATGGGGTGAACTGGAGACTGTTCTGCCTGTTTTTGATCACATTTTCCCAGCTTCCTTTTCATTTTGGTTCTCTGATTTTTGACAAAGGGGGGGCAAAATATTACATGGAGAAGTGACAGCCTCTTCAATAAATGGTGCTAGGCAAACTGGTCAGCCACATGCAGAAAGCTGAAATTAGACCCATATCTTTCTCGTTACACAAGAATCAAATCAAAATGGATCAAGGAGCTAGGAATTAAACCAGCTACCTTGCAATTGATAGAAGACAAAGGTCCAACACTTCAGCATTTGGGAGTAGTCAAAGACTTTCTCAACATGTCTCCTAAAGTGAAGGAAGTAAAGTCAAAAATCAGTGAATGGGATGCCATAAAGCTAAAAAGCTTTTGTACTGCCAAGGAAATAATCAAAAGAGTCAAGAGGTTTCCTACGGAAATGGAGAGACTCATGAGCTATGATTCCTCTGACAGGGTCTCATATCCAGAATCTACAAAATCCTCAAAAATCTCGACTACAAAAACACTAACAACCCAATTAATAAATGGGCCAAAGAACTAAATAGAAACTTCTTACCAGAGGACATTGATCAAGCCAATGAACACATGAGAAAGTGCTCTAAATCTCTAGTAATCAGAGAAATGCAAATGAAAACCACATTAAGATATCACCTTACCAGTCAGAATGGCAAAAATGAAGAAAACAAACAATAATAGATGCTGGAGGGGATGTGGAGAGATAGGGACACTAACACACTGTTGGTGGGGCTGCAGACTGGTACAGCCCCTCTGGAAAGCAGTGTGGAGAATCCTCAAAAAACTAGGGATGAGCCCACCATAGGATCCTGCTATTCCACTCCTGGATATTTTTCCAGGGGATTTAGAATCAGCACATTGTAGTGACACAGCAATATCTATGTTCATAGCTCAATTTACTATTGCTAGGCTATGGAAACAACCCAGATGTCCCTCACTGGATGAATGGATCCAAAAATTGTGGTAAATATATACCATCGAATTCTACACAGCAATTAGAAACAATGATATTGTAGCCTTTGAAGGTAAATGGATGGCCATGGAAGAAATTATGCTGAGTAAAATTCAGCTTAACCCAGAGAACAAAGCTTAGAATGTCTCCACTCATCTGTGGAGGCTGAAACTAGACCCTAGCCATTCAGAAAGGTGGTTTATTATCATATGTTAAATTCAGATATGGTGTAATGTTATACAGCCTAATGCTTTTTTAGAGATATTGTGGGTAAGGGAAAGGAGGGATACAGGTGGGAAAATGGGGGGGCACTCCTGGGGGTAAATCTAGTATCCAAAAACTATACACATTTTATATTATTTTGTTAAAAATTTGTATTGTTTTTCAAAAATAAAAACTTTTAAAAAATAAAATATATAAGTTTAGCAAATAACTTTTGAACCATATCATGAGATCCAATGTGCTAATTTCTGGAGATAAAATTGTGAAAGTAATATATTTCCTTCTCTCAGAAATATCATAATCCAATGGAGGAAGCACATATTTAAACAATTACATTGGAATACAATAAAATGCATTTAGAAGAGACCCTGCAATATTACAAGAGCAAAAAGAGAATAATAAATTATGCTCCACTGAATGTTAAAGAGCTCTAACTTAGGAGTTGAGCTGCACCCAAATAATTTTTTAGTTGAATTAAATAAATGTCACAATAGTGAAACCTTAAAATGTAAGTAAATTCTGAACCCTGTTCTCAAGAGGTATGTGATCTAGGTTATTTTTTTAAAAAATACAAGATAAATGAACATATAGAATGTACTTATAAGTCTGCAGTTGAAGATTTCTGTGAGTGACAGGACAGGTCCAAACCATGGACCTCCTCAGAAGTTGTGTGACCCACAAAAAGGCCCTGAAAAACTTACCATTCATGGAGGAATAAGAACAACTCTTATCCCACCCCACCAGAAGTATGGCAAAGGGAATTTACTATCCAACTCTAGTTCTTGGAGAAATAAAAAAGGAAAAGATGTGTCTTCTGAGAATCTCTTATGATAACCTTGCATTAGTTTCAAAGAGAAGTAAGAAATCAGCATATAAATAAAGCCCATGAATGCTGAAAGCCAAAACTTTAGCTGGATGTGGTGGTGTACACCAGTAATCATACTTGAAATCACTGGAACTCCAGAGGCTGAGACAGTAGGATTGTGAGTTCAAAGCCACACTCAGCAACTTATTAAGGCCCTAAAGAACTTAGCAAGACCCTGTATCAAAATAAAAAAGTGCTGGGAATGTAGCCCAGTGCTTAAGTACCCCTGGGTTCAATCTCTGGCATGAAAAAAACAAAACAAAACAACAATTTAATTTTAAAGTGTTTAAAGCAATTAAATTAATCCAAGCTATAGCTTCTCTTAAGTACCTGGTACAAACAAAGAAAACCCTGCTTGAATCAAGAATGCAAAAATCTGTCTCAAAGCTCACTAAAAGTATTTCAAGGAATAGAGATTTACAATTAAAAATTGCGATCAATAAAGAAGCCACCAAGCAGAAGCCAGAGGTAGAGAAAAAGGGGAATTGAAGTTCGGAAACTCTTCTGCAAATAATATGATTATCAGATGCAACATATATGAAGCATATTAAATGTGTTTTAAAAAATATCATTAAAAGTATGATGTAACAGGATTTTGTAAAACTTAACCAAACATTGGAAAAAAATTAAAAATTTGGAAAAAGTGTATTTATTTTAAATTAAAATATTAATGAATAAAGAAAGCAACATGAGTCAACTGTTTTCTCTCATATGTAGAAGTTAGAGCACAGTAAGGGGAGAAAAGAAGAGAAAGCATCCTAGGAAAACAGAAGGAAAATCAGTAGAATGGAAGAAGGAGATTAAGTGGGGGAGGCAAGTTAAGGGAGAAAACATAAAATAAAATTGACACAATTATATTATGTACATATATGAATACACCCCAGTGAATTCCATGTTTATGTACACCCATAAAACACCAATTAAAAAAGGAAATAAATAGAAGGAAGACTTGTAGAGTAAAGGAAGGTGAACTGGGGTGGGAGAGGGAGAGAGGAAGCACTGGGGACTAAAACAGAGCAAATTATATTCCATGCATGTATGAATGTGTCAAAATAAACCCCAATAACAAAAACATTTTAAAAAGAAAACAACATGAACATAGACAAGAGAAA
>PVKS010006859.1:0-12217 GCA_004027875.1 Aplodontia rufa | reverse complement strand
AATTGTAAGAGTGGAGAAAGTCACCAGGCCTTTGTCCTTCTTCTTAGGTGATCAATCATTAGATAGAGGCTGCCCTTGGGGAAGGAGTGTGATCCTGGGTGATGCCTTTTCTTCTGGCCAAGTTCTTCCCTAGAGGGATCCATTTGTAGTTCAACTATGGCCAATACTGTTGGTAGCTATGAAAATGATTTTTGTTTGTTTGCTTGTTCTGAAGAGCTAATCGGGGAATTGAAATAGCATCCATATTAAATATATATAGTCTAAAATAAATATTCATTTATGAATAACGTGCTGATATAACTGTTATTAGAACTGAAATCCTTTTGTCATACACAGGGCATGAGTTATTGCTATACAGCACATACTTGTAACAACCCTTTAGAATAAGAACACTTGTTCAAATTCTCAAAATTATGTGTGTGTGTGATTTATTGTGGTTTATTTACACATAGAAACCACATGATTGGTAATTAGGTTTCATTCCCCTGCCCTCCTCTCCTCTCCACCTCTCAATTCACCTGATCTACCCTACTGATCTTCCTTCTATTTCCATGAGAACCTCCCTTTGGTTTTAAATCAATCTCTTTTTCTTTCTAGCTTCTGCATATGAGAGAAAACATTTGATCCTTGACATTATGCATTAGGCTTACTTAACTTGGCATGATGTTCTTTAAATCCACTCACTTTTCTTTATCTATTCATCTGTTGACAAATAACTAAGCTATTTTCATAACATGGCTATTGTGAATTGTGCTGCTATAAATACTGAAAATGGTAATATCTAGTAAATTTACTTTTCAGGATTTATCCAAAGAGGCACAGTACTGGGGACAGCCAGCAAATTATGACCTCCATATTTCTGGAGAGAGAATGGATAATAGGAAGAAAGAAAAGAGCTACTGGTTGACGGGCACTGGCATCTGGCTTACATATAATTTGATTAGGCTCTCTGCTTTCTTATTGCCATACCCTCTGCTGCTTTCATCCCTAGGGCCCTTACACCATGAATGTTTTGCCTCACTTGGTCCCAGAGTTATGGAGTCAGCCAACCATGAACTGAACCTGTGAAACCAGATGGCTGCCATGTTGTGAGACAACTGTGAATCTTCCAAATGGCGAGGAACTGAGAGTTATTGGAATTGTCAAGAGACTGGAGGTATACAAAAGGACTTAGAAACTATCAAGTACAGTGTTAGAGAAAGAAGCAGCATTTGTGGAATTTAAGTGATAGGACTCAGGTTGTTTCCAGAGTCTGCCCCTCACTGCTACGTAGCTTGTATAAGCCTTCTGTTCTTTATAGGTTCTACAGGTCAGCCGTGTTCAGTAGGAGGGCAGACCCTGAAGTCAGGGATTCCTGGAGGTCTTCTAGGCAGCTGATCACCACAAGTGACTCAATTCAGGTTTTCTCCTGCTGTTCTGGGTTAAGTTCAGTGATGACAAAATAAAGAAAATTATATCTAGATCTGTGATTATAAGATTTGCATTATAAATTCAATACTCTTATGACAGGATCTTCATCACAGATAATTAGATAGTGAATGTCTTCTAATCAGATCCTACTGTGAATGCTTTTGTTAAGTTTTAGTTGATTCAGATTTATATGTTTTGTTGGGTAAGCAGGGATACGTTTTGCATAATATTTATACATTTTCATATGTTATTCTGTCAGGCTGTCTCACTGTCTTATAAACATGGGCCATAGAATCTATGAGTAAAGCCAAAACCACCCCCTAACTCAAAATTTGTGACACCATCTTTACAAATAAATGACTGAACTTGAAGTTCCCAAGACAGAGAGTGGTACCCAGCTAATTTTATCTTGAAAATTTTTCACCACAGATGTTACTGTCACCCAGAAACAGCAGTTGCAGGAATTCTCAATGACGCTGTCATGAAACATCTAGATTTAAATAATGAGCATTACTGTGAACTCACAGGAAAGAATTGCCAAATGTGCCCCAAGTAAAATGCAAACATATAAACACATGTGTGTGTTTGATTATTACCATAAGCATGCCTTGGTTTTATAAAAAAATTTAGAAACAGAAAAAATGGAAAGAATATAATAACATTTACCCAGAAAAATTGCCACATAGACATTATTAATATTTCATTTCAATTCACTATTTTTCTACATAGAAATAATCAAAATGTAATTTTGTGTGTGTGTGTTATTGTGTGTGTGTGTGATATTGAAATAACAAATTCATAGTAATTTGTTATTTGTGAGCTTTTTTAAAATTCAATAGTCATAATAAATTCAATGTCATTAAATATACTTAGAATGTTTTAAAGTTTCTCATTAACTAATTATGCCCTGTGAGCAAGGGCTTATGTGTATGGGACATACAAGTTTCTAAGAGTAGATATAAATATTTTAATATGTCTTAAGAATGGTGAAAATTAGAGTTCCAATCTCTGCTTCCCTTAGCAGAGCATCCTCACCTATTAAAAATATCAGTTTTTTTTTTCTGTTGTTGTTCATAAAAAAAAATAATTTGACTTTCAGGACCAGGATTTCCTGTTTTGAAGTGTCTTAGGTTAAAACCACAAAGAAGTAAGCTGAGTGGTCTATGCATAGGGAAGAAAAGTTCCACATCCTGGGATGTAGAGAAGCCACAGCCATCTCTACTCTTCTAGTGCCTTTTAACAAGCTTTATCTCCAAAATCTGGAACATACTTTCACTGACATAAAATAGCTATTATTTCTATAACAACAGAGAAAGGAAAGACAAACATCTCGGTTGTCTGAAGGCAGAATTAAAAAGCACGGAGAAGTAATTCAAAATTTGAAAAGCATGTTTGACAAGGCTCTTTTCATGACCTTCTCTCATTGATCTATTACATGTACAATTAGAGTTTTACCTCATGCATTGAAACTAAGATTATCGTTTGAACTATCATTTGCTGAATAACAATGCATCTAAAACTTAGAGGCTTAAAACACCAATTTGTGCTTATCATGACTATATATTTGACTAGGAGATTATTCTGTTTCACCTGAGTTCACTCATACGCTGAATTAAGCTTGTGGGTTCTTCTGTACTAGAAGCTCACAGTGGTATCAACTGCACAACTGGCAGTTTGTATTGCCTGCCAGGATCTCTTCATTCTGAGCATGCTCTCTCTTCCTCCAATAGATGAGAACAACTTACTTACATGGTGGTCTCAGGACACTGTTTAAGTACATCAAAATTAGAAAACATAAAACCTTTAAGACAAAGCTCTCAAAGTATCACTGTATGTCTTCTGGTGCATGCGATTAATCATACTCATCACAAGACTCACCCAGGTTTGAGGGAAGACTCCACCTCTTGTTAGAAGTAGAGATTCAGTCATGTTACAAAACAGTATTGGAGGAATTGATGAAGTTGTCTTAGAAATAACCTATCACTGTGATAAAGCATACATAGATGAGAGATAAAAGTAGCTTCCCATGGATTCCCAGTATGAATTATACAGAGCTGGTTGGCAGATGAACACAGCTTTGCAGACCTAGTGGGAGCTTGGAAGCAAAATACTTAGTTGGAAGTCATTTTGTGAAATGTATGTATTATGTCTTCAGTCATTCTTCCCCAGATCTTTCAATTTATAGGGTATAAGTCGACTGTAGGAACACCGTTGATATTCCTAACAAAGCCTTCAGAGTCTCGACTACAGACATGTAGAGGGATAACCTTTCTAAATACAATAATAACGAGGGAGAAAAAAAGAAAAAAGTAAAGGAAAAATCACTTTTATGTTTCTTTAGAAATGCAATGTTTTTTTTCAATTTCAGAACTGTGAATATTCTGAGATTCTAAACTTTTAAATGTGAGCATGTCTAAAGATCATGAGTTTGAGTTCAAAGCACACCTAGATGTGAATTTCATTCTACGACTGCTATAGGTCTGCTATTTACACTAGTTTAAGCTGAATTTATTTTTTGTTTTAATTTATAACATGAAATATATCAATTGAGCAATGAATGTTAAGAGCTAAGCAGTCAAGACAGATAATATACAAGTCCTGTTATGAAAAGGCTGCTTGCACAGAGCAGATTAACAGAGAAGTACACAGATAAATATGATATATGTCACTATTATGTGGATAGAAAAGTGTATGTAATACAGTGGGACCACAAAGTAGCAAATAGTCATTTTCAGCTGGCAAACATTGATGAATTAAAAATGGCTTGACAGATATGGTTCTTGGGCTAAGTATTGAACAATAACTACAAATGCACCTGGTGGTGACAGGTGAGAGGCTCAGCAGGCTTAGAAAGAGTTCCAATAAAAGCACAGAAATGTGAAGCGGTATCTCACCTTTCGGGGATACCTGCAGTTTAGCACAGATCAAGCTTATGGCAAAGGGAAAAACCAGAAAGACAGATACCAGAAGAGAAGAGAATAGTTAAACAGTAAAGCATATTTTAGTGCCATTAAATTGTCCTTCCAATGGGTTCTTTTGGCATGAGAATACTACTAAAAGCATCTATCAAGAGAAAAATGTGATTGGATTTTTTTAAAAGATATTTCCAGTACCATGTGGTGGATGGAATGTAGGTGCAAGCGGCTAGAACTAGGAGGCCAGGTACAAGATGATTCCAGAAGAGCGTTTGAAAGAAGCGTAGAGCTTGAACTAAAGAATCAGGAGAGGAAAACATGCAAAACAATTGCTCAATTAATTTATAGCCAGATGTGTTTAGGAAAGAAAAGGGAAGAGGAAGTCCTGGCAGAGGAACAACTTCAGAAAAGTACTCAGCTTTGAGAAGTAGGGCATGTTCCAAAGTTAATGTAAAGTTCATTATATGAACAATATTCACTTATTTCCAGTATTAATAAAACACAAATCATTTATATAGTAGTAAAATTAAAAATGCAATCTAATTTAACAAAGACATAACTAGAAATGGAAATAATATAGACATAAAGAGAAGGGAAAAAGAAGTAAAGAACTTGTCTTGGCTTAAAAGGAAGGTTATCTTGACTGATTTCGTAAGTTACGTAGTGATAGGTAGGACCCTATTTCTGTAAAGGGAAATTGCAAAATTTCAAAAATATCTTTTGAAGGAAGAACTGAACAAAATGTTACTGATATCTAAAGTACTGCATTTTTTCTTAAATCACGTATCTAAAAACATTGACTTTTTATACTCGTGTTGTAAATTATTCTGTATTCACAAACAATGATGTATGTATTATTCTCAACAGATTGCAATGCAATTCTTGATTAATTTAATTTAAGTGATTCAAATAATAATCTTCTCAAGTAGGGATGGACATTTTTCACTGTTTTACCAATGAATATTGCTGCCCAGAAAGTAGAATAATGTCTTGTCTTGTCTTTTTTATTTCTTTCCTCCTCCTCCTCCTCCTTGTTCTCCACCTCCTCCTCCTTCTTCATTACTGATATTGAATCAGGGCCTTGCACATGTTAGTAGGCAAGTGCCCTATCACTGAAATACATCTCCATCCCTTTTTTTTTAAAATTTTGAGATAAGATCTTGCAAAGTTGCTGAGGTTGGCCTTGAAATTATGATCCACCTGATTCAGGTTCCTGAGTAGTTGGGAATACAGGCCTGTTCCATGAGTCCAGCATAAATTTTTAAAATTCATATTTTAATAAATATGAATTCCAACCCCAGAATTTATTCAAAAATTTTATGCATGATGTGGTATTGTGCATCTTAGCAATTTATTAAAATTTAATTGAAGAAATATTGTGGAAATATAACTGAACATATGTTTGTTTAGGGAGGAACTTTTTATCCACAGTTTTGTCTGTGGATAGCTGTACATGCCAAAAGAGAGAAATTCA
Organism: Aplodontia rufa; assembly: GCA_004027875.1. Lineage (NCBI taxonomy): Eukaryota > Metazoa > Chordata > Mammalia > Rodentia > Aplodontiidae > Aplodontia > Aplodontia rufa. The sequence continues at coordinate 6,418 of PVKS010006859.1, read as the reverse complement.
GAAGATAGACTGGAAGCCAAGTTCGTATTGAAAATGAAAGCATACAAAATGAGTAGCACCACTATATACCAACAGCAAATGATCTGAAATAGAAATCAAGATAGCAAATCCATTTACAACTGTTACCAAAAAAAAAAGAAAACCCTTTAGAAATAAATTTAACAACAACAAAAAAAAATCTTTACAATGAAAAATATACAACACTGTTGAAATAAATTGAAGAGGACACACACAAAAAAGGAAAAGTACTCCTGTGTTCATGGAGTACAAGAATCAATATTGTTAGAATGTCCCTAATATCCAAATTAATCTATAGATTCAAAGAAATTCATATAAAAACACTAAAGGCATTATTTTCAAATCTAGAAAAAAATGTTAAAATTTGTATGGAACCACAAAAACACTCAGTTAGTAAATTAATCTTGATCATAAAACAGTTATTAAACTACTTGACTTCAAAATATACTACAAAGCTGTAGTCATCAAAAGGGCATAGTAGAGTGGCGGTTGCAGGGCAGCCAAGCCCTGGGCGCAGCAAGGTTAGCGCAGTGCAAGGAGCACTGATCTAAGCAGGCGGCTGTGGCAGCCCTGTTCCCACTGATCCAGCTCTCGGCCCAGGAAGTAGCCTCCAGCAGTGGTGGCCACATCTGGGTGATGCTGTGAGACCCCCAGGTGGCGCTGATATCCTGGCCTGTCCCTCAGTGGAAATTAAGAGGGGAGAGAAGATGGCTAGCTGAAGTGAGGTGGCTTTTCCTGTGCCTCTGAGTCTGGATGGGAAAATTCCTCTTTATTTTCAGTTTTTAGAGAGGCCCTGTTAACTGAAGTGAAGGTCATTCTTCAAAATGGATATTTGCTGGCTATCTTAACACACTGTCAGAGCTTCCATGGAAGAAAACCACTCCTGTAGATGCTAATCACAATTACAACTGTTTTAGTTGAAACTGTTTAGTATGTGCACCTATAGGCTAACATTTTTTCTTTGACTGGACTGGCAGCCTTCAAGCTGTACTTCCCAAGTAGCAACCCAGCCCAAGGAAGCATAAGAAGCTCCATTAACCTATACATCAATAACTAACATAGTTGGTTTTTAAGCCACATCCCCTGTATCTGAAAATGAGGAAAGGGGAAACAACTCTCTTCCTCAACCTCACAGCTCTCCACCCAAAGAACCCATTGCGGGGGCCCTAGATGAAAACCAAAGATATTGTATCAACATTATGATTAGTAACTCAATTAAAGAGTTGAAAGAATAATTAAGGAAAGAGATCAGGGAACAATTTCAAGAGATGAGAGGCAACTTTTATAAGGAAATAAGGGAGCAATTCCATGAGATGAAAGATCAGCTCTACAAAGAATTAGACATCCTGAAAAGAGATTTAGCAGAGGTATCAGAATTGAAAAACACTGTCAACCAAATCAAATCTTCACTGGAAGATACTAACACCAGAGTAAACTCCAAAGAAAATAGAACTTCAACTCTTGAAGAACGTCCATCATATACCAAAGATAGGCTAAACACTGTCGAGATCAAGGAAGATAGACAAGAAAAGAAACTTTTAATACATGACCAGAACTTCCAAATAATATTTGTTGATATTAGAAGAAATAACCTGAGAGTCATTGGCCTGGATAAAAACTCCAAACAGCAAACAAGAGGCATTAAGAAACTTCTAAGTGAAATCACAAATGAGAATTTTCCCCATCTTACAATTGAACCTGAATATCACATCCAAGAAGCTTATATAACACCAACCTAGCCTAATCAAATGAGAAATTCACCAAGACATATCATTTACAAAATGAATAACAGAGAAATTAGAGAGAATTCTAAAAGCATCAGAGAAAAGCCCCAAATCACATTCAGAGGCAAACCAATTAGGATCACTATGGATTTTTCAGATCAAACAATGAGGGCCAGAAGAGCTTGGAACAATATTTTTCAAGTTTTGAAAACCAGCAATTTCCAGCCAAAATAATATATCCTGCAAAATTCAGCTTTAAATGTGACAGGGAAACTAAATACTTCAATGATAAACTCAAGTTAGCAACATACATGAACACAAATCCTGCACTACAGAATATTCTCAAGGATGTTCTCCATTCACAAGAAAATGCTAATTATGCTCTAAATCCTTAAATAAGGGTGAGTCAATAACTATATTACAAACAAAATGACTTCCAAGATGACTCAAAACTCTGTAATAGTCACAAAGTCTGAGGCTCAGCCTCCCATATCTATTCTAACTCTGAATGTGAATGGTCTCAATGCCCCAATTAAAGAGACAGACTGGCTCATTGGATCAAAAAATAAAATTCAACAATATGTTGTCTACAGGAGACACACTTAACACTCAAAAATAGAACAGACTGAAAGTGAAAGGTTGGCAAAATGTCTACCAGGCCTGCGGCCCAAAAAAGCAAGCTGGCATGGTGAACCTAATTTCTGATAACATTAATTTCCAGATTAAATTAGTCAGAAAGGACAAAGAGTGACACTTTATCATACTAAAAGGGACAATTCACCAAGAAGACATACGATAATTAACATTTATGCCTCCAATTACAACCCCCCAAATATATGGAAAAAATACTTAAGGACATTAATTCCATCATTGATCTCAACACAATAATACTGGGGGACTTCAATACACGACTATCAACAGTAGACAGATCATTAAAACAAAAGATCAATAAAGACATCTCCAATCTGAACAACTCTATTAATCAATCAGGCTTAACAGACATCTACAGAATATTCCATCCTAAAGCAGCTGAATTTACCTTCTTCTCAGCGGCTCATGGATCCTTTACTAAAATAGACCACATCCTAGTTCACCGAAGTTATCTTAAAAAATACAAAAAAGTGGATATAATCCCATGTATTCTGTCAGATCACAATGCTCTGATCTTAGCAATCAACAACAAGAGAAACAACAGAAACTACCCAAATACTTGGAAATTGAATAATTCCCTCTTAAATGAAGGATAAAAGAGACAATGAAAACAGAAATCAAGAAGTTCTTGGAATTGAATGAGAATGAGGAAACAACATAACAAAATCTCTGGGACACTATGAAGGCATTCTTCAGAGGTAAATTTATAGCACTGAGTGAGTACATCAAAAATCTAGAAAGAGATCATATTAATAGCCTTATGCTTCAACTCAAATGACTACAAAAGGAGGAACAGTCCAACCCTAAATCTAACAGAAGACAGGAAATTACCAAAATCAGAGCTGAAATCAATGAAATTGAGAACAAAAAAACTATACAAACTATTAACAAAACTAAGAGTTGGTTCTTTGAAAGAGTCAACAAAATCGACAGACCCCTTGCCAACCTCACTAAAAGGAAGAACAAACTGAAGTAAATCAACAAAATCAAAGATGAAAATGGTGATATCACCACAGACTCAACCAAAATCGAGAAGATTAACAGCACCTATTTTGAAAATTTATGCTCTGCCAAGTTTGATAATCTGGAGGACATGGACAGGTACTTGGATTCATACGACATCCCCTTATTAACCCAGGAGGACATTGAAAATCTAAACCAACCTATCACAGATAGTGAAATCGAAAATGCAATCAAAGCTCTTTCAAAAAAGAAAAGCCCAGAACCGGATGGATATATGGCAGAAATCTACCAAGCCTCACAGAAGAACTAACACCGATCCTCTACAAGCTCTTCCAGGAAATTGGTAGAATGGGAACACTCCCAAACACTTTTTATGAAGCAAATATTACACTGATTCCAAAACCCAGCAAAGACACATCGAGGAAAGAAAACTACAGACCAATTTCCCTGATGAACATTGATACAAAAATCCTTAATAAAATTTTAGCTAATAGGATACAAAAGCACATTAAAAAGATAATACTTCATGATAAAGCAGGCTTCATTCCAGGGAAACAAGGCTGGTTCAACATACGCCAATCAATAAATGTAATTTACCACATAAACAGAATTAAAAACAAAAATCACATAATCATCTCAATTGATGCAGAGAAGGCATTTGATAAAATTCAGCACCACTTTATGCTCAAAACTCTGGAGAAGATAGGGATCAAGGGAAGATACTTTAACTATGTCAAATCCATTTATGACAGACCCATAGCCAACATTATCCTCAATGGAGAAAAACTGAAAGCATTTCCACTGAATTCAGGAACAAGACAAGACTTTCCACTTTCCCAACTCTTTTGCAATATAGTCTTGAAACCCTTGCCAGAGCTATGAAACACGACAAGGAAATCAAAGGAATTCGTTTAGGAAAAGAGGAAGTTAAGCTATCTCTATTCGCTGAGGACATGATTCTATACCTAGAAGACCCAATTATCTCTGCCAGAAAACTCCTAGAGCTTATAGGCAATTTCAGCAAAGTGGCTGGCTACAAGATCAACACCAATAAGTCACTAGCTTTCCTTTACTCCAGCAACAAATCCGCAGAAGAAGAAACCAGGAAATCTCTCCCATTCACCATCTCCTTCAAAAAAAGAAATACTTGGGCATTAACTTTACAAAGGATATTAAGGACCTCTATAAAGAAAACTATCAAACACTAAGAAAAGAAATTACAGAGACCTGAGTAAGTGGAAAAACATTCCAAGCTCATGGTTAGGAATTAATATAATCAAAATGGCCATTCTAACCAAAGCCCTACACAGATTTAATGTAATCCCCATCAAGATACCAATGGCATTCTTCACAGATATAGAAGAAGCAATTCTCAAATTTGTATGGAATAACAGAAGACCCAGATTAGCCAAAACATTACTCTGCTGGAAGGAAGAAGTAGGGAATATCTCAATCCCTGACCTGAAATCACACTGTGGGGCCATAGTAGTAAAAAGAAAAGCATGGCATTGGTATCAAAACAGAACTGAAGACCTGTGAATAGAAGATTCTGAGATGAACCCCCATATCTTCAACTATTTGATATTTTATAAAGGGGGCAAAAACATAGTGTGGAAGAAAGATAGCCTTTTCAACAAATGGTGTTAGACAAATTGGACAGCCATGTGTAGACAACTGAAACTGGATCCTTACCTTTCACCCTGCACAAAAATTAAATCAAAATGGGTCAAAGATCTGGATATTAAGCCAACAACTTTAAATTTATCAGAAAAAGAAGTAGGGTCAACACTACAGGACATAGGAGTCCACAGCGCCTTCCTCAACAAAACTCCCATGGCTCAAGCAGTAAAGCCAAAAATAAATGAATGGGATGCAATTAAACTATAAAGCTTTTGCACAGCTAAAGATTTAGTCAAGAGTATCAAGAAAGAACATACAGAATGGGAGAAAATCTTTGCCTGCTACACCTTGAATAGAGGACTAATATCCAGAATTTATAAAGAACTAAAAAAGCTAAACACCAAAATCACAAATAATCCAATCAATAAATGGACTATCTATCTAAAAAGAAATATCTCACCACAGGAAGTCCAGAAAGCCCATAAATATATGAGAAAATGCTCTACATCTTTAGCAATAAGAGAAATGCAAATCAAAACTTCAATGAGATTTCACCTCACACCTGTTAGAGTGGCAAAAATGAAGAATACGAACAACAACAGATATTGGAGGGGCTGTGGGAAAAGAGGAACAATGCCATATTGCTGGTGGGACTGCAAACTGGTTCAGCCACTCTGGAAAGCAGTGTGGAGACTCCTCAAAAAATTAGGGCTAGATCCACCTTATGACCCAGCTATCCCACTTCTGGGTATTTTCCCAAAAGAGTTAGAATAAGCATGCTATAGAGATAAGCCTTCATCAATGTTTACAGCAGCTCAATTTACTATAGCTAGACTATGCAACCAACCCAGATGCCCCTCACTGGACGAGTGGATTAAAAAACTTCGGTACATATATACAATGGAATACTACTCGGCCATTAGAGAAAATGATATTATGGCCTTTGCAGCCAAATGGATGGAGATGGAAAAAATTATGCTAACTGAAGTATACCAATTTCAGAGACTCAAGGGCTGAATGTTTTCTCTCATTTGTGGAAGCTGGATTATATCTGGAAACAGTATGCTAGATGGCTAAGCTAATAATATTTATTATTATAAATAATTTTATGAATTTTTACCCAAACAGGGGGATCATTGCCTAGGATACCTGGAGGCATAGGGTTGGGGACAGGGTAGGAGGAGGGATTAGAAAGGATATCTAGGAGGCTGGAGGGTGGGACTATGGGGGAATCATCTCAGTAGGAGATCTCTCACCTCCATGAGATACGAATTTAACTCAGGGGTTCTCCTGGGAGAAACAGAATCATAGGCACCCAAGTGGGGTATCCATGACATGGCATCACCCTTAGATAACTATGTAAATATATATTTGTTCTTGATTGTTTGACAATGATTCCCCCTCAATTGTAACTCTACATTCATTTAATTAAAAAAAAAAAA